>JAJJWW010007671.1:0-29949 GCA_023531295.1 Papaver armeniacum | reverse complement strand
CCAACTCACGCCAACTTCCCAACGTCGCCCAAGCTGCACCGCCCCACTAATTGCGCCCCGACCAAGCACGACGGGCTTTCTACACTTTGCGCCTCCCCACCAGCTAGCACACACCTCAGTTTCCCAACCCACGCTAACTTCCCAACGCGCCTGCCGCACTGGCCCACCAATTGTGCCACCTCCCAATTTGTGCAAAACTACTCGTGAGACAAGGATTCCAAATCCTATTTATAAAAGGTCATGCTTGCCTCCTTCAATTTTCTTTCTACGGCTTGTTGTTAATAGTTTGTCACCATCTTATGCTTACCTCGCAACAAAGCCCTCGCTCCGAGCTACAGGGGACTTAATGTTGATGGTGGTTTTTAAACAAGGGGTAAAATCAGAAACCCCATGACCTAGTGTTACCCGCAACACATTAACTAAGAGCATTTAACTCTGTGTGTAAATAATTAATAGGGGTATTTTTTCAAAATACCAGATTAGGGTTTTTCAACATGTAACCCTAATTCCGAAACCAAGCGAGATATCACACTATGGCAACAATGTTAAACTAAGCGCATCATCAGACTATGGCAATAATGCTGCTTGCCGCATATCACAAGACCATGGCAAATAATGTGCTAAGCCGCACACTCACAAGTACTATGGCAAAGAATGCTAAACCAAACCGCACATCGCGCACCATGGCAATAATGCCAAACTAAGCCGCACAATGCGCACCATGGCAAAGAATGCCAAACAAAGCCGCACACCGCGCACCATGGCAGCAATGCTAAAACCAAGCCGCACACCGCACCATGGCAACAATGCCAAACTAAGCCGCACACCGCACCATGGCAAGAATTCCAAACCAAGCCGCACACTACGCACCATGGCAAGAATGCCAAACCAAGCCGCAAATCATGCGCACCATGACGACAATGCCAAACCAAGCCGCACACTCGCGCACTATGAAGTAATGCCAAACCAAGCCGCACACTCGCGCACCATGGCAACAACGCTAAAACTAAGTCAGCATACCCGCACTACTAAGAAATACACCAAAACCAAACTACATATCGCACTCATTGGAAACCATGCAAATTAAGCCGCATGCCATTGGCACACGCCAAATATAGCGCCCTTTAGGCTTGCGCAAGACTTGCAACTAGGGTCAACATGGCCGCATTTGTGCCATTGGCACATGCCAACACGTACCACAAGCAATATTTCCAAGCCGCTATGCCATTGGCACATGCCAAATATAGCGCCCAGGGCTTGGGTAAGACTTGCAACTAGGTCAACATGGCCAGACGCGCTATCGTATGCCAACACGCACCGCAGCCATATTTCCAAGCCGCTATGCCATTGGCACATGCCAAATATAGCGCCCTAGGCTTGCAAGACTTGCAACTAGGTCAACATGGACGTACGTACTCATTGGCACATGCCAACACGTACTCACAAGCCATATTTCCAAGCCGCTTATGCCATTGACACATGCCAAATATAGCGCCTTAGGGCTTGTAAGACTTGAAACTAGGTCAACATGGCCGTACGTGCCATTGGCACATGCCAACACGTACCGCAGCCATATTTCCAAGCCGCTATGCCATTGGCACATGCCAAATATAACGCCAGGCTTGCAAGACTTGCAACTAGTCAATATGGCTATACGTGCATTGGCACATGCCAACACATACCACAAGCTATATTTCCAAGCTACCATGCCATTGGCACATGCCAAATATAGCGCCTCAGGGCTTGCAAGACTTGCAACTAGGTCAACATGGCCGCGACGTGCCATTGGCACATGCCAACACGTACGCAAGCCATATTTCCAAGTCACTATGCCATTGGCACATGCCAAATATAGCGCCTGGGCTTGCAAGACTTGCAACTAGGTCAACATGGCCGTACGTGCCATTGGCACATGCCAACACGTACATCAAGCCATATTTCCAAGTCGCTATGCCATTAGCACGCGCAAATATAGCGCCTAGGCTTGCAAGATTCTGCAACTAGGTCAACATGGCCGCACGTGCCATTGGCACATGCCAACACGTACCGCAAGCCATATTTCCAAGTCGCTATGCCATTAGCACGCGCTAAATATAGCGCCTAGGTTTGCAAGACTTGTAACTAGGTCAACATGGCCGCAGACGTGCCATTGGCACATGCCAAACACACACGCTAGTATCCTAACTTGCAAACCGTGCAACCTACCACCAAGGCGCCCACACACGCCATTGGCACATGCCACACACGCCACTAGCAGCCCGCATTGCCACTTGCGCCGAGGTGCAACTCGCAACAAAGGCATTTCGCACATGCCATTGGCACATGCCACATGCGCCCTAGCAGCACCACTTGCACTCAAGATGCAACCAACACTCGAGACGTCAACACAAACCGGGATGCTTTCTAGGTTTTGGTTTGAAGGTCACAAGATGCAACAGATACTACGCCACATTAAGAAAGCGTGAAAAGGAATAAAGCTGGTCAAATAAAAGAGGAAATAATGGTGAAAACGCTTTCACCCATTAACGCCATGCGGTTACCACCTCCTCCCATTATTTCACCCTTTACTCGCCTTCCTTCATGAGGCCAGGGTACGTTTAATCTCGACTTGTATAAATAGGTCTTACTCTATTTCACCGCATTAAACAAGTCCCTTTGGCCATGAGAAAAACACTACCTCTCAGAAAGACAACTTTGCAAGCTCTGCCAAAAAGCTTTCATCTCTTGCAAGCTTCCTAAGCTTTCACTTTCCGATACAAGCTCGAGATACTACTCTCTCGCACTTATTCTGTCTCAACACCTTTCTTTGCTTCCTCCCCAAATCAACCTTCTCCTCCACTTTGTGACCGGCAAGTCTGAAACGGCCATTTCTTGGTTTAGGGCTTGACTTGTACAGATTGATCTCTCAAATCTATAAAGTGCCTACGTGCAGCACATTTGTTTAGGGTTTGAAACTAGCTTTCACTCACCTACCAAAATTACCGAAATCGGCAGAAACGATTTTTACCCATAAACAGTAGTACCCATAGAGTCTGCCATTAAAATTGGGCTAATACACATTGGTGTTTTATGATCCCAGATTGTTGTCGATAGATTTCCTGTTGTGTTGTCATCCGCTGCTTTGTTTTTCAGTCCGCCTGCCGCTTGATTTCCTTCCCTATAGTTGTGTTTTATGGTGCAGAGTGGGATTTGGGCAAGTCTAACTTTTATTTATGCTATCATATTAATTAAGTACCAAGGTGGCTCGATTGTTGATGTTAGAAATTTCAGCAGATTTTCGGAACCCGTTTCGAGTTGCACCTTTGGCCATTATCGGTCTGCAGTTGTTCTTGACGCGATAAGCATGGCCCAAGTTTCATCAACGAGGGCGGTGGTTATTCCCGTGAGGTTGTGCAATTGCTAAGATTGTGATAGCTCCGGTATTCCTGCATATAATACCTGCTCCTGCAAGTCCCGGGTGGCCTCTGGCGGCTCCATCCGTGTTGATTTTGATCCAGTCTTCGTGAGGTTTGCTCCATCCCACTAAGGCTTAGTCCTATGGGCTAGATATCTAGCTACTAGATTGGCCATCCACGCCAGCCTGGAAACCTCCTAAGTCTTATGGGCTAGATATCTAGCCGCTAGATTGGCCATCCACGCTATCTGGAGCACCGAACCATTCGGCGTTTTCCGAGCTACCAACCATTCCGGCGCTTAAATCTCAGCCGTTAGATTTTTTTGATTATTGTGAGCGCCAAACCATTCGGCGTTTTGAGCACTTTTTGAGCGCCGCACTATTCAGCGTTTCAATCTCGCTGATAGTTGGACTGCGAGCAAATACTAGGAGAGCGAAGTAGCCAGATTGAGTGTTAATTTTTTTCCCACACTTTTTTTCATGATTTCCAACACTTTTTGGCTAATATAGCAGTCCAATCTAGCCCATAGGGGTTAGCATAAGATTGTGATTGAGTTGGGGATCCTATGTGCATGGTTTGTAAATAGTGGAAATTGAATAACTATCCTTACTTCTATTGGGCTTCTACAAATATCCCTAACAGACTTTATAAATATCCCTGATGGCATAATTGAAAGTTTCTCCAAAATCTGAATATTTATATTTTCTTATTTAGACTTTCACTCTTACTTCACTCTTACTTCACTTTTCTTCTTTTCTTTTTTATAAGGCAGAGAAAAATCTCCATCTCTCCCACCACCACCACCATCTCCATCGCTCCTACCATCACCACCATCTCAATCGTCTCCGCCACAACTACCACCACCACCATCATTTCAGATTGAGAGAGAAACATATTTGAGAGAGAAGGATTTTGAGATTGACAGAGAGATCTTCAATTCGTGATTTTTAACTCCTTAATTTCATTTTAAATTTATTCCCAATTTTGGTTCTCCATCTGATTCATATTTGTTGCAGTGAAAATTGATTAGGTATCAAGATTCAGATCGAATCGCTTCTAGGATGTCAATAATTGATTCATCCGTTATTCATTTTTTAATTTAATTTTTTACTTCCTTCCTAACTTTGATTTCCATCTGGTTCAAATATTCTGCATTGGAATCCATTAGATCCAATCATTTCTAATATGACCTGGGATCCGTGAAATTAGTTTTTCATGTGTTTAAATTTTAAGAGAGATATATCAAATATTGTAGTTAGTGCTCGATTTAGACCATTAAATTCTAACAATAAACAAGAAAATTGGTGATAAGACTTGTATTTAACCGAGATCCTGAATTTTCTGTTTTTGGTAAACAGTTGTTAGAAATGTTGAAATTTAATGTACGTTTTGATTATTATCACTCATGGTATCAGTGGTCGTATTATCAGATACCAATTGTGCGGGGGTTCCAAATCTACATATGATATTCTCAAATATGAACGTAAAAACATCTTTGTTGCATCCTTTTCCTCAGTTCTTTTGCATTATATTTGGGTTCCTCTTTGAGTGTTTTGTTTACTTATAGTATATAAGTGGCAATGGATATGGTTTTTTATCTATATTTGAGTAAATTATTTTGGGCTTCCGGTGGATAGAGTCATAAATAATTGGAGGAAATGAAGCATTTGTAAGACAACTCGATGGTTCTGTATTTAGTTGGTCCGAGCGTTTCCTTGTTTCAACCACTTGATTTGTGAAATTGCAAGTAATTTTCTTCTCGCGTCTGTTATCTAATTTGATTTTACAGGAAATGTTTTATGTACAAGGAGAGATATCGGTACTTTAGTTTTTATGGGATCAACTCCCGTTGTTGATCCCAATTTTTATGGATCAACTACGGTTGTTGATCCCACCTTTATGGATCAACCATCAACGCATCGATCCTGTAAAAGATCTCGACTTCAGCTTTATGGGATCAACTCCCGTTGTTGATCCAAATTTTTATGGATCAACTATCACATTGATCCAAGTAAAACAGACTCCGGACTTCGGTTTTATGGGATCAACTCCTGTTGTTGATCCCATTTTTTATGGATCAACTACTGTTGTTGATCCCAAGTAAAACAGATCTCTGGACTTCAGTTTTTATGGGATCAACTCCTGTTGTTGATCCCACTTTTTATGCATCAACTACTGTTGTTGATCCCATTTTTTATGGATCAACTACTGTTGTTGACTCCACTCACTGGATCAACTTCTATTGTTGACATAAAAGAAATAAGAACATGTACTAGGAAAGTTATTTTTGAACTTTATATTTGGATCAAATTCGATTGTTGACATAAAATTTTGGTGGTGGTGGTGGTGGCGACAGGTTTTGGTGGTGGTGGAGTAGTGGTGGGGGAGGCGGTGGTGGCGGACTGGTGGTGGTGGTGTAATGGTGGTGAAGTGGTGGTGGCAGTTGGTAGGTGGTGGTGGAATGGTAGTTGAATGTTGGTGGTGGTGATGTAATTGTGGTAGAGTGGTTGTGGCGGTTGGTAGGTGGTGGTCGTTGAACGGTGGTGGTGGAATGGTATCTGAATGTTAGTGGTGGTGGTGGTTGTGTGGTTGTGCTAGTGGTGGTGGAATGATGGTAGTGGTGCGGGTGAACTGGTAGAGGAAAGAATTTGTTCCATTTTGAAATAAAGGAAGTATTATATGGGCGAGGGTATTAATGTAATCTAATTTCAAATGGATAAGGTTATTTAAAAGTAGGGATATATTTATTATTGTATAAGGATATATTTGTAGGGTGTTAAAACTAGGGATATATAATTAATATACCCTTGTAGATAATAGAAAGCCAGGTAGAACCGGTGGGAGGTCAGATTGTGCCCATTGGTATTCATGTCAAGTTTGATAGCCTTTTGCATTATGCTTATTGGGTTAGCTTGCTTTTGATTACATACTACATCATTTCTGCCAACCAAAGGGACCAAAAAGAAAGCAAAATGTTGTCGTGGCTTCAACTTGGGTTTTTGTTTGCAGGAGTTGGGATATAGTTGTCTGAGGGTTTACAGAGGTAGGTGCCTCTTGATGGGTGTTTTGTGGAGTGGACATCCGGGTAAGCAAGAGGTTCCACGAATCTGTAGCGATCTAAAATGTAGCAGGATATGCGTTGCAGCTTAAAGGATTAGAATTGCATTGGGGGCAAATGTTGGAGTTGGTAAGGTGGATGTGATTGAGGATTTGAAGGGTTGGTAGACTCTTCGTTAAGTGCTTTCCACAAGAAAAGTTGTATTTTTGGTGGACATGGTAACGCTCCAAAGGAAGTTGGTAGTGGGAAGTGGTTGTTGTTGCAATTGATCTCTGGGTGTGTGTTAGGCATTTGTATCCTCGATGCCGTTGTGTATTTTCCTCTGATTTTGTGAAAGGCCATATTATTTTGTCTGGCCGGTTCTCTCTCGTGGAAGGTGAAGGTTGGACAATTTTTGCACTGTGACTGGGGGAAGGATATTCAATTTTTCATGCTGCCAAGATTGGGTTGAAGGGTTGATGATATCAAATGGCCGACACTGTATGGGGTGGAAAAGTGTTGGGTCGATGTTATTACTGAATTGAGGGATCAAGTTTACCCGGATTTGGGTGTTGGAGCCATTTCCTATCCGGTGGAATAAATGTTTTTTCAAGGTGGGTGAGCAAAGCAAGTTGTCTCCATTGGGGGCTTATGGAAGAGGGGGGAGGCGGGGTGTTTCCGAGAATGGGATGATGTTTAAGGTATTTTTCATTGTATATCCAGGATACTACCGAATTTGGCTTCTCATGGATGTTCCAGATTCTATTCATTATGAGGGCTTTGTTATGCTCTTTGCTGCTGCGATTCCCAATCAACCTTTAGATTTAGGCTTTATGAGTTTGTCAAATCCAATTGGATGAAGCTTCCTAATAGTTGAGTCGTGCCCCCAGAAGAAGTTTCTAGTAATGCATGCGGTCTATTTTTTGGTGGATGTGTGCCGGTAACACATGTGTTTGCATAAGATGGTTGGTTGTAGGTGTAAGGGAAGTTTTTATAAGCACCAATCTTCCTGCTTGGTTTAGGCATTTTGTCATCCATCCTTTTGCTTTGCGAGATAGGCGTAGTAGAAGGGGAGCAAAAATATGTTTAGACGTTCTCCCTTGTTTAAATTGAACGCCTAGGTAGATGGGTGGGGTTGAAGTTGTTTGCATGCCAAATATTTGTTGAAGATCATCCACTTGTTGTTGGTCGAGCTTCGGGTGATGAATTATGGTTTATTTTGAAATGCTGATATGTTGACCTGCTGAGGTGCTATAAGCTGGAAGTAGTAACTTGAGTTGATTAGTGCCGTCTCTTGTTGCTTTATATGTTATTAGTATATCATCCGCGTACATGAGGTGCGAGATTGGGGGGGCTTTTTGTGAGATGCGAAGTCCTTTCACCTTTTTTTTTTGCATTTTTGGATTTCCCAAGTTTGTAGAGAGAATTTCCACACAAATGATAAAGATATAAGAAGAGAGGGGATCACCCTGCCTTATTCCTCTAGTGGGGTGATGTACCTGTGTGGAGTTCCGTTGATGTTGACTGAATAGGTTACTGTGGAGATGCATAGAATAATGTAATTCACGAAGATTTGTTGAAATCCAAGTTTGGTGAAAGCATGTTTGATGAAACCCCAGTCTAAAGAATCATAAGCTTTTTGTATGTCAAGCTTTGAGTGCTACTTTTGGGTTTTTGGTTCGGCTTGAGCATTTGATGTAGTGAAAAAGCTCGCCAGCGATTGCTATGTTATCATGTATAGATCTTTGGGGTACAAAAGCACTTTGATAGGGGCTTATTAGGAATGGGAGAAGAGGTAGTATGTAGAGGTGTAAATTAATTTGTGCCAAAGACGAAGACAAATTTTAAAGACAAGACGCTAAAATTGAGCACAACAAAATTTCCAGCCCAAAGACGTGACTTAGCCCAGACGGCACAACACGTTAGCTAAATGGGACGTGTTGGGTTTGACTAATTGGCATGGCAGAGCACAAAGACAGCACGCGGCACGGATAAGCACGTGGCCCAGCCCAAAGACAACACGCCAGAGAGCACGCCATAACATGTACAAATACACCATATAACAAGGCATAATACATCACATTTTTGTATATTTCACAAAAGAGTCACTTTTCTAGCTAGTTTTTAACATTTTATGTTGGCTTATTTATAACAACACATATAATACCTTAATATTTGGAAAATATATTTCAATATCGTTGTTATAATGTCGTCACCTATATTTAACTAGAACATTAATTTATATGACAATAATCCAATTTTATATTTGATGGGTTATTTCTTTTTATTAAATAAACTTGTTAATTTTACTTGAAATAATTTCAAATGATATGTTGTCTAATTAAATTCTTGTGATAATGTCTCACTTAATGTATACATTAAGTGATTTCAAATTGTTTATAGCACGTGTAAAGCGATGCACATGACAAAGACGACACGTTTATTCGTGTGTCATGTGCCGTGGCTGTGCCTAGCTTTTGACTAGTAAAGCACAGACGGCACAAAGACGCTTGAATCGCTGGCACAAGACAACACGGCACATGGCACGGAAGGTGCGACTTAGGCCGGTAAGGAGCTGCGCCTTACGTTTTACACCTCTAGTAGTATGCGATTGACTAAGATTTTGAAATAATTTTGTTGTTGACATAGCAATGATAGTCTATTTTACATGTAACTTGTACTTGTATTCATTTCCAGTTTGTTCTATATACATTGTTAATCTGAATCTGTATTCATTTCATAATTCCTCTAATCAAGTCAGCCCTAGATATGAAATTTTACCGATTTTGCATAGATACATGGCTTGTCTTCTTCATTGTTTTCTTTGTGTTCATATCAAGTTGTCGTTGCATCCATGAATTGCTAATGCGAACTGAGTTATGATGATCAGTAAGAAAAGCAATTAATAAAGTCGAGTAAGATGAAAATGAAATGATGTTATTTGAGTACTCTTGCTGAATGAATGCACGACTTCATCTAAATCACTAGCTTGACTTTTCTCTCTTACTACCTTGTAAATATTTCTTTTGATGAATACAATTTTTGGCGTATCAAAAAAAAAAAAAACTAGCTTTGTTGAAGTAACATGTGTAGAGAAGTGGATGACCACATACCACACATGTCAAGATGCATGTACCTTTCTCTCAATCACTAAACACATGTAACTCTTTCTCTTCTCCTTCCCAACAAGTGTACTAACACAAGCACTTCTTCTTTTGTATTTAAAGGAACTAAAGGAAATGAAATAGAGTCACTGATTCCCTTGGATTTTGTCTACAACTATCCTCCTTCTCTTTTATGTTTTGTCTCCTCTTTTACACGTTATCATCACCTTGTTCTTTGTTTCCAATTGAGCATTAATCCTTCACAAACAAAAAAAATTGTTGGCTCCATTCTTAAAACAAGTAGGATTTTTCCAAAAGAAGGAGGTATATCTCAACCATTAGTATTTATTTACTCCTTTTGAAAGTGATATATTTGTCTCATCTATCATATGACATGATAATATTAGCTTCTACTCTTTATTTTAGTTACACCAAAAGTTAAAAGAAATAATCCATTTGATTTTTACTAAGTTTATTTTCAACTTGATAGTGATAGCTTATTTGTTTCTTTATGATCACATGCTTGTCTTCTAACATGAAAGTGACATTTTTTTATCTATAGTTTAATTAATTAAAATCATGTGATACACAAAAGTGTAGTTTGCTTTACTTTTCAAAAAAAAAAAAAAACTCACTAATTTTGTTTCAAACTCCCATGTGATGTTGTACTTGATCTTTCATTTTTTTAATAAAATAAATAAATAAATACATGTATGGATATCACCTTTGAAGAATATCATTTCATTCTACTTGTTAGAAAATATATTATACCCATGATGCATATATATGTATGTTAATTATTTTTCTTTTAAACCATGAACATTTTAGTATTTTATTTTATCAAATATTTATCATATATGTATGCATCCATGATGTTATCCCCACCAAATGTTATAATTTACCATACATATTTTTTTAATATGTTAAACTATTTTATTTAGACCTTCCTAAAAATAATTTAAATTTTTGACATATACTTTATGTTTAGTATTATATCTTAGTTTGATATTACTCATGCATGTCACAAATATTAACCAATTTATTTTTATCCATAAACCTGCTTGCTACTAAATATGCAAACGAATTCAAACTTAAATTCCAGTAATTTTATATGCGTATATAAATGATAAATGGGTCTGTAGTTTATTTTTTTTAATAGACCTATTTTTAGTTGACTATTTTGTCAACTTTGTTACCAAATTGTTTGCAATTTTTAACCATAAAGAAATTTGGTTTGCAAACAAAGTTCCCATGTTAAAACCATAAAGAAAGTTGGTTAATTAATTTTGCGGACCAATTATGATCAAAGATTGGTCTATATGACATATCCGTATTACCCACAAAACCATAAAGAAAGTTGGTGATGGGAAAATGATACTTAGATTTGTTATGGACTCGAAGGACTTGAGCACCATATTAATGTCCTTTATCTTGTCTATGTAGATGGACCCAATTCGACCCGACGAACTTTTGGACTCAATGGACTTTAGTACCACCGTTGGGTATCGATGTGGAAACCACCTTCGTGGCAAAGGACTACACTTCCACTATCAAGACATCCGCCGACGCCTGCTCAAGAATCGAGAAAGACAAAGCTTATGCTCTTATGTTCCTTAAGAGGCATATCGATCCTAACCTACGTTGGGGTTATCATCACTTGAAAACGCCAAAAGAGCTATGGGATGCTCTAGATAGCCGTTTTGGGAACATTCATGATTCCTTGCTACCACAATTGACTGTCCAGTGGAATGAAATCCGCTTTCTCGATTATGTAAAAGTGAATGATTTCCAAAAAGACATGCTACAGATTCAGGCACGTCTGGACTTCTGTGGAAAGAAACTTACGGATGAGGAAATGATTCGAGGAAAACCCTATCGACCTTTCCTTACCTCGTCCATGATACTAGCGAACCAAAAGATCGTTTAGAGGTGGACAACAAAAGAATCACCACATTCGGTAGGTTGATAAACTTATTGCAAGTGGCCGAAAGGCACAATGAGATTTTTTGTTAATAACAATGCCGGAGTCATTGGGAAAAAGAAAGTTCCCGAAGCTAACCATGGCAAGGTCAATAAGGGAAAGAACCCCAAAGGAAAGAGGGCTCAAATTCTGATTCACATTCCCATGATCCATACCCACGTGGAGAAAATGCCTCTCGTGGAAGAGGACGTAAGGGACATAATCGAGGTCGAGGACGTAAAGGTCACTCTAATATTTGGCACAGAGAAGGAACTTCCCCATACATGTGGTGATCCTAAGTTCGAGAAAACACCTAAAAATCCCAAAACAAAAAGGCCAGCAGACGAAAGTGCGCCTTGTTTTAGGTGTGGATTTCTGGACATTGGTACAAGCATTGCAAGGCTAGTGCCAATGTAGGCTATGAGCTACAAAAAGTACCTGAAAAACTCGAACAAGAGGCTAACTATATGGAAGAAAATGATGTAACCCCTGACGCAGTGTAGTCAAAATCGCTCTCCAAGGCCGATTACTCACCGAGTAATCACTACAAGCTCTATGACCGAGGCGATTTCCGATTCCAAGGCCTCTCCGATTGTAGCAATTAATGCGCCGATTTAGACCGATTTTTTTAGCAAAACGAGTTAACGATTTTTCTGAGTTGGCCTTGCATGCACTTAAATCAGAAAATAAAATATTCATAACCCTAGATGAGAGTTATAAAATATAAAAATCTCTAAATACATGATAAATACGTTCAATATAACAATATTACACACTTAATTACATCATAATGTTAAAATTTTAATTTTAATTAGGTACAAATCATGTCTTATGAGCAGCAATATATAAATTATTAATAAATAAATTCCGAGTATTAGAACGAGTTTTGCGATTTCAAGTCCGGACTTATTGCTCCTCGCTCAAGCTCCCAACCGAGTAGCACCGAGGAACGATTTCGATTACTTTGCCCACGACGTTAACCTCACAATTTCAGACTTCTGGGCAATGAGGACTTTGCCCCAACTATGGATGTGCCTGATTTTGCTTGGGCCTAAGAATTTAGTTTCGGCTTGCTAGACTCATTGCTTTTAAATGCTTTAAAGTTTTTATGTTATCTTAGACTATCGTTTGTTTAATAGTTTGAGTAGGTGTTACCGTTCTTTGAACACGTTCTTACCATCTTTATGTTATGTGTATGGATTATCTATAAGTACTTATTTTCTATTATGTTCTATAGAATTTTACTTTGTTCATGATAATCATTGTTTAGCATGTAAATTAGAATGGAAAGGAAGCCATTCTAGTAGAAAAAATTCTCTAAAGGAAGTGAGATAAATTGTTCTGTTTTTCTTTTGTTTGTAACATTCCTACCTAATGTACTTGTAGGAATGTCTCCAGGAGAAATTGAATGTCTAGTTGATAGTGCAACCACCCACACTATCCTAAGAAACAGATAATTATTTGTCGATTTTACTCCTTATAATACATTCTGTGACTACGATGATTGGATCATCGCAAGTAATAATTGGGCGAGGTCTTGCTCAATTCTTGTTGCCAAACAAAGACAATGATTAAAGTCACAGAAGCTCTATATGCACCAAGAGCTCATCAAGACTTTGTTAAGTTTCAAGGATATCCGTGCAAACGGTTATCACTTAGAAACTCACCGTGAAAATGGAATTGAGTACATATATGTGACCTCTAGTGAATGCGGAAGGAATCGCATCTTAGAGAAACTAATAAGTCACTCTAGTGGATTGTATATCACCACTATTAGGATTATCGAATCCCATGTGGTTGCCAACGATGAACTGTTGGCCAGTGACTTATATAAGCTTTGGAACGATCGACTAGGGCACCCAGGTCGTGATATGATGATCCGTGTTTTGAAAAACTCACACGGAAATCCGTTCTTTCGAATGAAAAAGAAAAAGGGACAAAAGATTGTTACAATACAGAGTAACAAATGATGCACATTTCATGCCTTCTAAAGAAAGAGAAGTGCAACCTTCATCTTCCAAAGTAATTGAAGCGCACTCCACTGTCCCATTCTTCTTCGTTGTCCTTATCGAAGGCACATCGCTCATTCTGCAAATCTTGTTCTCTAGCAAAGACAGGATCGAGACCATCCTATGCTAAAGATACCAAACAAAATATTCCATTTTTAAAAAGAATACAAGGTGATATTTGTGGACCTATACATCCAGAATGCGGACCATTCCGTATTTTATGGTTCTGGTTGATGCTTCGACCCGTTGGTCACATGTTGCATTATTGTCCACAAGAAATGCTGCATTTGCAAAGCTCCTAGCACAAATTATACGACTAAGGGCTCACCACCTTGATCATCCAATCAAGTCTATCAGACTTGATAATGCTGGAGAATTTACATCTAAAGGATTTGATGATTTCTGTATGTCTAATGGAATTGACATAGAGCATCCCGTACCCCATGTACACACTCAAAATGGTCTCGCATAAGCTACCATCAAAAGGTTACAGATGATAGCTAGGGCATTGGTTATGCGTTCCAACTTTGCCTATTCTTCAGCCTCTGGGGTACGCCATATTGCATGCAAGATTACTTATTCGCTTTAGACCCACCGCTAGCCAACCATTTTTTTCTCGTATCAGCTTGGTAACTGGATATGAGCCTGATATTTCACATTTACGCATATTTGGTTGTGCCGTATACGTGCCTATTACGCCCCCACAGCGTACTAAGATGGGTCCACAAAGACGAGTAGGTATTTATGTTGGATACGAATCCCCAACAATTATCTGCTACTTAGAACCTTTGACAGGCGATCTCTTTACCGCTAGATTTGCGGATTGTCACTTTGATGAGACAACCTTCCCATCGTTAGGGGGAGGTATGGAAAAGGACTTCCAAAGGGAACGACAGGAATTGTCGTGGTGTGTTCCCACGTTGTCTCATCTTGATCCCCGCACTCCACAATGCAAAAGTGAAGTGAAAAGAATTATCGATCTTCAGAATGTGGCAAATTCAATACCTGATGCATTTACTGATATCGCTAAAGTGACGAGATCACATATACCAGCTGCGAATGTGCCTGCAAGGTTGGAAATTCCCGACAAGGGAAAAGGTACCATAAAACATAGGTACCAAGGTTGCACTTGGTGGAAGTGTAGCTGGTCGTGGCCCTAAAAGGAAGAGGGGGAGACCACTTGGTTCGATCGATACTCAGCCAAGGAAGAAAAGGGCGAGTAAGGCACAAACCGATCCATATATCATCAATACAGATAATCCATCTCATGAGATTGTCTCTAATTACAGTTATGTCCTTGAATCATTACTGGGGGACGCCCCGAAGTTTGAATTGATTCCAGAGAACAAATAAATCTCTATGGATTGTGAAAGTTCATACGTGTTGATGGAAAGATCCTCCACGCATATTGATGATATATTCGCATATACTGATTTGCTCGAGAGATTATCGAGCACGATGGTATCGAACCACGCTCTGTGCGTAATGCCAAAAGAGAGCAGATTGGCCTCAATGGAGAGATGCAATCCGTCTTTGAATTAAATTCACTGGCAAAAGACAGGTATTTGGTGCGGTAGTGCTAACCCTACCTGTGTGTAAAGCACCGTGAGGACATAATTGGGTATTTGTCGAAAAGCTTAATGAGAAGAACGAAGTCTTGAGATATAAGGCTCGCCTTGTGGCGCAAGGTTTCTCACAATGCCCTGGGATTGATTACGAAGAAACGTACTCTCCTGTAATGGACGTCATAACGTTCCGTTACTTAGTTAGCTTAGTAGTTTCAGAAGGACTTGAAATGCAACTTATGGATGTGGTTACCGCATATCTCTATGGGGATCTTGATACAGAGATATTCATGAAAGTTCCAGATGGACTTCCATTGCCCAAATCAAGTAACTCTAAACCACGAAGTGCGTTTGCAATTCAGTTGAAACGCTCACTTTACGGATTAAAGCAATCCGGGCGGATGTGGTATACCCGTGTAAGTGATTATTTGATTGGGAAGGGATATACAAATAATGAATTGTGCCCCTGCGTGTTTATAAAGAAAACAAGTTCCGGATTTGCTATTATAGCTGTCTATGTCGACGACATGAACATAGTAGGTACTCTTGATGAACTAAGAGAAACCGCAAGCTATTTGAAATCCGAATTTGAGATGAAAGATCTTGGGAAAACTCGAATGTGTCTAGGACTTGAACTAGAACATCGAGCTTGTGGAATATTAATCCACCAGTCCGCATATGTCCATAAGATACTCAGGCAATTCAATATGGACAAAGTGCACCCTGATAGCACTCCCATGGTTGGTCGAACTTTAGATGTACATAAAGATCCATTTCGTCCAAAGGAAGATGGCGAAGATGTATTGGGGAGCCGAATATCCCTATCTAAGTGCAATAGGCGCATTATTGTACTTAGCACAATGTACTCGACCAGATATCTCATTCTCAGTGAATTTGTTAGCTAGATATAGCTCAGCGCCAACACAGCGTCATTGGAATGGTATAAAGAACATCTTTAGATACCTAAAGGGAACCATTGACTTGGGTTTGTTTTATCCCTACGAAAACGAAAGGAGAGATGCTAATGTGATTGCGACTCCTTATACTGGAACCCCAAATAATGTTTTGGTTGGTTTTGGCTTATCTTTGGTACCTCTCAGACCCACACAAAGGTCGATCACAAACTGGATACGTGTTCACTATCGAATACATCGATATCCTGGAGATCGACCAAGCAAACCCTTGTGGCTACCTCCACGAACCAATCTGAGATCATTGCCCTACATGAGGTGGTTCGTGAGTGTATATGGTTAAGGTCTATCATTACACACATTCGAGGGACATGTGGTTTGAGTTCTACCACGAAGAGCCAACTTGCATTTACGAAGATAATGCGCTTGCATCGAATGATGAAGCAAGAGTATATCAAGGGTGATAATACGAAACATATATCACCAAAGTTCTTTTACAATCAGCAACAACAATGTCTTCTAAACATTCAAGTCAGTAAAGTAAAATCTGATTTAAAATGTAAGCAGACTTATTTACTAAGTCATTACCTAAGTCCACATTTGAAAAACATGTGAGAAGTATAGGACTAAAGAAATTGTCCGAACTTCTGTGACTCCATCGGACTAAAGGAATTGTCCACTCCCATGATTGTATTAGACTAAAGAAATTGTCATGCATTAGGGGGAGCATCAAATGGTACGTTGAACTCTTTTCCTTCACCGAGGTTACTTTTTCCCACTGGGTTTTGTTACTCGGCAAGGTTTTTAATGAGACAACAATAATACCATAAATGCAAATCATGGAGAGATGTCGACATCAGGGGGAGCATCTAACGATGTAATGATGACATCAAAGTGTGTTGTACTCTTTTCCTTCACCGAGGTTACTTTTTCCCACAGGGTTTTGTTACTCGGCAAGGTTTTTAATGAGACAACAAAACACTAAAGATACAACTTCGGTTGAGGCTATTCTTCTCCTTACAAGTGTTCGGGTTTTTTGTGCAAATATTTTTCCTGACACGGTTCTACAAAGGAGAAGAGTCCTGACAAGTGACGCCATTTTAGAAGCTCAAGTGTCTTTCTCCTTTGACCAGTTTTTCATCAACGGATGTTTTCTGGAAAGGTTTTGACAAAGCAGTTAGTATTTAATGGTGGTCATCCAAGGGGGAGTGTTGAAGTAACATGTGTAGAGAAGTGGATGACCACATACCACACATGTCAAGATGCATGTACCTTTCTCTCAATCACTAAACACATGTAACTCTTTCTCTTCTCCTTCCCAACAAGTGTACTAACACAAGCACTTCTTCTTTTGTATTTAAAGGAACTAAAGGAAATGAAATAGAGTCATTGATTCCCTTGGATTTTGTCTACAACTATCCTCCTTCTCTTTTATGTTTTGTCCCCTCTTTTACAAGCTTGACTTTCTTAGCTTTTCTTTTTCTTACTATGGGTGGGGCAAAAACAATATTTCGCACTGAACAGTAAGATAGAAATGGGCTTTGAATCCCAAAATTCTAAAATCACTAGGTTTGGGAGTCAACCCAATAGGATGGGCAACTACAACTCTTGCCATGGGTTGGCTTCGCTCCTGCCTCTGTCCCAAAAAAAAATGATACGTTTTTTCTTGTGAAAACTACAGGTAGACCCATTCTCCCAGAGTTTTCCAATGTCAAACCCACCGACAAAAAACTTCAAGCGCGCGCCCAATTTTCCACCAAAAATTACTCGCTCGCCCAAAATTTCTAAAATTGTACTTTCGTTCATATTTCTTCTTCGTTTCCTTTGAGGAGCTTTACGAACTAGGTTCCGTGGATTGTATCGAAGATTCGAGGTATGGCGGATGGCGAAGAATATGAAGATCGAGAGATTGATTGGGGTTCTTGATGATTATTGAAGTTGTTATTTGGTTGACGAAGAAGAACAATTCTTTGTTGGTGATTTCGGTCGATTTAGACGTGATACGAAAGAAATCAAAAGGGGTTTATGTTGAATTTGGATTTAATTATTCGAAAGTTATGAGAGGAAATTGAAGTTAGGTCATAAAAGTAGGGTTTCGTCTTGCAGTGGATGTTTAGGCTCATGCCATGGAATTGCAAAAAGAAGAACAGGGGAGAAATAAGGGTTTCGGTGAATCTGAGATAGAAAAGTGGGAATTGTTGTTGAATCGAGAAGAAACTCGAGGTGGTTATTTGAAATAGGGAAGAACAAGTAGCTGAGATGGGTTTCAGCAGTTATCGAAGAGTCTTGAAGAAATGGATTTGTGGTGTGCTGAAATTACTGTTAATGGATTAAGGTGAGCTGAGATGGTGAAATTCGAGTTTACAACGAAATCATGGAAGGATAAGGAAGTTATGAAGATGAAATCAGTAAAGAGAATATAGTTATTGAGGTATTAATCGAGGCGCGTCATTTGTTGGTTGAAAACTATTTTCGGCCCCCTCGGCACGCCAATTTAGTGAAGAAGAATCGAGAAGAAATGATGAAGTATGACGGTGTTGATGATGCCGGTCGGTGATTATTGCTTCTAGTCACTGACTTGAGTCTCAGATGACGTATCTTCATTGGTGTTGTTCATAATGGTTGAATAATCTGTAATGGAGCTATGAAAACGGTTGCATAACCTGTTACGCATCTACAAAATTTGTTGCATAACTTGTTATGCTGTCCGGAAAATGGTTGCATAACACGTTATGCATCTATTATTGTAGGTTCATGACAAGTTATGCGGCCTTTTTTTGTTGGCATAACTTGTTATGCAGTACAGAAAATGGTTGCATAACATGTTATGCAGCTACTTTTTGTTAGTATTGAAACCAAGAAAAAAAAAAGGCTTCATAACACGTTATGCACCTATAATAATATCTGAAAATAGATGCATAACCTGTTATGCATCTGAAAATATGACTGTATAATACGTTATGCATCGAGAAAATTGCTGCACAATCTTTTATGCATCGAGAAAATAGATGCATAACCTGATATGCATCCGTAAATATGGATGCATACTGCATTATGCATTAATTTTTTTTATGTACGCACTAAAATCAACCAACACAATGGTTACATAACTTGTTATAGATGCATAACTTTGTTATCCAAATGCATAATTTGTTATGCAGTAGAGAAAATGGTGGCATGATTCGTTATGCGTCTGCAGAATGTGTTATGCTTCGTTTTTGGTGGCTGCCTAATGGTTATGTATCAAATTTTGAAATTTTGCCTAAAGTGATGATCACCTCCGATTTTTTCGTGAAAAACAAAAATTTGATATTCTTGTTTGTACTCGTTGCGTAGCTCTTTTAAAAAGATTTCCAACGATATACAATTCACAAAATTGGTCAAAAAGACCAAAATAAACAATTCCTGGGTGAAAAAGACACTTAGGTTTTGATACTGTTTAAATAGCCAAAATTAAAAGATCTTTGTTTAAATGGACAAAATTTAAAAATAAATGCGGGATGTAACCGGTTCATCTGTCCATTTTCAAATATTTTTCTTACAATGTGATGCATCCAGTTTCATCCTTGCTATTTTTAAGTATAAGCGGGATGAATCCGGTTTCATCCTTGCTATATTTTTTTGGCTATTTCACCCGTACTTTTACTTGTCCATTTAAACCGTGTTTTAAATTTTTTTGGACAAATGACCCATTTTCTCTATACAATTGTAAAATTTCAAGGCGCGGATTTTTAGATATGTTATATCCAAGTTGCATTGCCAATTATACCCCTGATGCATAACCTGTCATGAGGTGCATAATCCGTCATGCATACATTTTTAATAATTTCATATAATTATGGGTGTCACGGAAATAATTATGGGTGTCACGGTACAAAAAATTAATTGTGGGCTTAATAATGAGAATATTATTTTTTTTTTGGGTCTCCCCATAAGTTTCCCTTTTTTCTTCTTTTTTTCCCCAAAAACTGATACTTAGACAACAAATAAGGGTTCATGGTAAGTCACGAGAAAATACGAGTTCCCATATAATGGACATGAGTTCTAAGAGAAGACAAAGAAACATGAAGGGAATTTTTATAAAACATTGAACATTGAATACATTTTACCTAAAAGAAACATTGAACATTGAACATTTTACATTGAATACATTTTTACATGAAGGGAATTTTTATAAAACATTGAACATTGAGTTCTAATTGAAGACAAAGAAACATTGAATACATGTATGGCTTCAACGCAAAATTAATATCAAACATTTCATGCCTATCTTATCAAACATAATCGGTGTGCAAGTAGTGGGCCTAGTGGCTATGCCATCCAACTCACAAAGGTTGCATTATTAAGTTGAGTGTCTGCGCCACCCACTTTATAGTTCAAAAATTGTCGATCTTATTATCATTTTACCGAAAATGAGTAAATTCAGTAATTAGCACCGGTTTTCTCTCATGATACTCATACATAGTTCAGGTAACTAAGAACTCAATATGTATAAGTAGTTGAAAACTGGCTTGTTTCGTTCTAACATTCCCATTCGCACATCTTGCTAAACTTTTGAGACATAAACCGAAGTAACAAGAAAAAATAGTGAGATTTTGGAGTAGACTGATAGTCTTGACTCCTTAGTCGAATGATGTACTTGTTGTGGTTTATTCATTGCATGAAAACTCCATAATATGGTTTTCTTCTAGTTTTCTCAAGTTTCTCATTAAACTTGATGGTCTTCATTGGTTAGGTGGTGATAATTAGTTGCAAGTATCTCGCTACAAGAAAAAAGGAACAAGAGATCTGATTACATGGGACTTGGAAAATGGAAAATGGAAAATTTGATCTTTATGTGGATCTTAAATGTTTCTCATACAACAGTGAATCAAATTTGTTTATGTAATAACTGTTTGAAGGTTTTATTTTTGTAAGTGGATTGTGTGTAATGATTTAATAACACATGTACATTACCGGTAAGAAGTCTTTTGTCTCAATGGTTTCGCGATTAAATTGGATTTCCCTTTATGAAAAGCTATCTTGGTTGTGTGCGTTTGAGTTTTAGCTAATATCACGAAGTAAACCCATAGGATATGTTGTTCATTTTTTGATCTCCCATAATTTATGTTTTAGACGAAAAAAAGGAAAAGAAGAAAAAAAGAAAAAAAGGAAAAAAGAAGAAAAGAAGAAAAAAAAAAAAAAAACTTTTCAAAAAAATAAATGTTTTAGACTCTTTAATTTATCTTTTATGCATACCCAAATTTAAGCAAGCTAGCTACCCAAGCTCAAAAATTGAAAATTTTCTATGTATTTTCCCCCCGTTTATTTGATAGTTGGAACCTGCTTTTCTTGATGTTATTCTAAAAAGACTCGGCTAATAGTGAGCCGACCAATAGGAAAAAAAAAAAAAATGATCAGGCACCAACGGAATGCCCAACTTCCAAGTGCATGTTCCTAACATACAGAACTGTTGATGGGTGAAAATTACTCCTGCTGAATTTGGTAATTTGGGGTGTGATGAGGAATGAATTTAAACCTACAACAAATGCCTTTGCTGCGGTGAGTGCTTGTAGATTCGAGAGATCAATACTGCAAGTCCGCCTAAACCAAGAAATGGCCGTTCCCGGACTTGTTTCGGTCACAAAGTGAAGGAGATGGGGTTGATCTTAGGGAGGGAAGCGAAGAAGGTGTTGAGATTGTGAAGGTGTTGGCTTGCTTATGACTTGTAACAGAAAATGGTTGAATGTGACGATATCAACACTTGGTTTTTCTGTCTTGTCTCGGCTTGTGTTTCCTTGTTGTTGGAAAATAGGGCGGAGAACCTATTTATACAAGTCATTGAGCCTCATTCACGTTTCTCGTGGGAAGTGGAGGTAGTGGGATGATGGAGTAGTGGAGTTGTGTGTCGGTGATACACGACCCGGTCTTTGCCCACTTCTCCTGTTCATCTCTAACCGTCCATGACTTCCTAACACGTTCTTGTGATGGCGCGTTGCCGCATTACACGCTGTAAACCGCCAGACCAATACCCCATATGTATCCCCGTTTGTGACATGATTGATAAAACTGAATGTGGATCGTGGATCCACCAAGATAGCATGTAATGTTGAATTGAATGATTTGCGTTATTCGAAAGTCGATACTTGTGGGTATCGTGTGTATTTTATGCATGCGCATTACGGTGTGGTAAAGTGATGGGTAATGACTCCTCACTAACCAAATAACTCCTGACCAGGGTTGTATAACCAAGTCTGGTGAAGTCGGACGGATGAGATGATGTTTGAGACACTCATCTCGGCAGTTGATGAAATTAGGGTTTTAAAAAGAGTGCGCAAGCATCACTCTTCACCTTGGTCGAAACCAAGCATGGGAAGGATTTTAGAGAGGACCGACCATACATGCGTGTTGACGGCATGATGGTGTAGGCGCCCGTATTCCGTTCCCTCATGAAAGCGCGATCTCGGCCACTCAATTTGACCTAAAGAGGAGTGGTCGAGATCGGTTTGCGGCGAAATCCCTTGCCGCAAAGGAGTTGGAAACCTGGCGTGATATCCCTAGTTTGGGCATGCGTTCGAGGCGACCAACATTGGTCGGTCTTGGTCGATCATACTACCTGTAGGTGGTAGGTTGGTGTTCACACCTATACCCGATTATCCCATGAAATGTGATCTAAGCCACTCAAAATCATCCAATTGAAGTTGAGCGGTCGAGATCGGTTTAGGATTTGGGAGTGTAACCGCACGAGTTTGGGCGTGCGTTTTGGGTTGGCCGGGCATGGTATGCCTTGGCCGACCGTAGATGGGCCCACGGTGGTCATCTTTGTATGACCGCCTCTTGGTTAATCCAATCTGTGACCCTCCATTCATTCGGAGAAGATGGACGCGCGTGATGACTCGAAACCCTAATTTTGGCTTTCAAAGTCACACGACCATGCTCTTTTGGGCGATTTGTTTTTGTTGTAACCAACCACGGTTGGCTTTGACCGGTTGGCCAAGTGTGTAGGCGGTCACATGGTGATTGTGTTGACATGCTCCGGGCCTTTGAGTCTATATCTACACCCTCCATCTATACCCGAAGATGGATGGTTGAGAGATTGTTTGCGGCACATGTAATATGCCGAAACCCTAATTTAAGTTTCCGCCCATAATGCTTGGTATGGATGGTTTCTTGCGTTTAAGGCCAATGGTCGACCATGCGGGGTGTTGTGTATTCCATACACGCTGGGGGGTGATGGAATTGATCGTGGTCATCCAATCATGCTTGTGGAGTTGGATGACCGATCAGATCATATCGGCAAGCTAAGGTCATGGGTATTCCATACACTTGGGGTGATGGAATTGATCTTTGTGGTCATCCAATCATGCTTGTGGAGTTGGATGACTGCGATCGAGAATCATATCAGCAAGCTAGTAGTGTGTATTCCATACGGGCTAGGGGTGATGGAATTGATCTGTAGTCATCCAATCATGCTTGTGGAGTTGGATGATTGCGATCGAATCATATCCAGGAGCGATACAGTCAAGTCCTGGGATCTTCAATCGGAGCTAGTATAACACACCGAGAGGGGCTCAATCGGGCTAGTATAACACACCGAGAGGGCTCGGGCTAGTATAACACCGCAGAATCAGCCTGCGGGTATTTTTTACATGGATTCATTATAGTGCTTGGAGGTTTGTGTTACTGCCTAAGAAGAACACTCGGTCGTCATGCCACACGATAATGGGGCGTAAATACAAAGGGCGATATGAAATTCACGAGGAAGGGATTGTTGCTACATGCTCCAACACGGAGGAATTTTACGTATTCACAGGAAGGGATTGTTGCTACATGCTCCATTCTTGGTGAATTAAGCGAGGAGTATCCGTCACTTATAAACGGCTTTATCTTTTACAAGATGTCAGCGCATGATTTTTTGGTTACTTACAAATTTAACCTTAAACGAAAATCCACCATCAACAAGAACACACATCACTCATTGATCCAAAATTTATTGCGAGAAGCTCTAGAAGCAGATCAATTGTTAGATCAATTGTTGGGGAGATACTTGGCTCTCCAACAGACCTTTAAAGATCCAGTTTCCAGCGGTCTATGAGGTCACCGATTATAAAGACGCCACTGTGGCAGAAGTTAGATCGGTAGTAAATAATACCTTCCAGTGGAATCTTGCTATAACAAGAAGGTCACGTGATCATGTTGTGAACCAACTCGCCGAGTTGTTGATGTTGCTGGACAACTTTGTGGCTGGAGACACTCATGAAGAAGATTACCGTATTTGGCACGGACAAAAGTCAAATGGCTCGTTCTCTGTTAAGTCTTGTTATATGTTGTTGTGCTCTCCAGCTCCTGAATCTCACAAATTTTGTTACTCTAACAAGGTCTGGTCGCATTGGTGGCCTACTAGGGTAGGCTTTTTCTTATGGGTGGCAGGGTACAGTAAGATCTCGACTCAAGACAATATGTGTAAGAGGTTGGGCTCAAGACTGGGTGAGCCATTGTTACTTGTGTTTGAGGGATAAGGAATCTCCAAATCACCTCCTTATCCCAATAGCCTGGAAGATATGGAACGTGTTCTTAAAGGAGTGGTCTCTTTGTTGGGTGACTCCGATGGATGTTAGAACTCTGTTGAATGCCTGGTCCTTTAAGACGACTCCTGGTCACAGCTATCATGTGGAGTTTATGGAAAGAAAGAAATATGCATGCGTGCCCTCTAGAATATTAGTAAGACTCAAGAGGGGATCATAGACTCTATCAAGTGGACGGTAGCTTACTGGTTGCATGAAAAAGGTCCCTTCAAAAACGTGTCTCTGGATCACTATGTAATCAGGTGGAAAGAGGTGATTTTCCACCCTCCTTGAGGGGGCTGGTTCTCCTTGGTGCTTGGGGCAGTCATGTCTGTTGCTCCATTTTTTGTTTGGGAAGTTGTTTTGTGTGTAGTTGTGTTTTGCTCGCAGTAGCGTAGTTTTGGGTGGTCTTCTTGACTTCTTTCTATAAAAATTTTAATTTACTGATCAAAATAAAAAAATAAATAAAAGCATTAGTCAGTGTATAATTCATATGTTCATTCAATTTTTCTTGCAGCATTAACATTATCTGAGCCTTGACTCTGTACTACTAGCTGCTACGGTGTACTGAAATATCAAGCAGTCATGTCCATTATCCAATATTTAAATCTACAAGAGTCACACACTAACAACAAACGTGTAGAGTTTTCTGAAGTTCTAAAGTAATAAACTTGTGGTGTTACAGGATGAGTACATTCAGTTAGAACAAGTTTTTTCACGTGTCTGCTCATACATAGTTCATGCAGCGGACATTTCATGTTTACAAGTAGTTGTGAACCAATTCGGTGAAGCGTATGTTGTGTTCGTCTTGTTTGATTCTAGCATTCTCACTCCCGTCAGTTTTGTTATACCTTGAAAGATTCGAAAGCAGAGTAAGAAAGAAACAAGAAAAAAAAGAAGGAGATGTTGGAGTAAATTGATAATTTTGACTCCGTAACTATCCATATCGTGAAAATTCCACACCTGAGATTCCCGATAATTTGATGACCGGTGATTGCTAAAATGATGATCACTAGTTTAATTATATTGTTCAAATGATCTATATTTTCACTACAAGCAATACATGAGACGATGTCATTTATAAAAAGATTAGGATAATAGAGATTTTTGATTGTCCTATATATGATGTTTGAGTATCAATTGTGGTGGATCTTATTTTGTTTAACTATTAAATATTTTGTATTTTTTATATCTGAATTTTTTGGTAACACCATTTATAATCTGATTGTCTTGGATACACGTTAACTTACTTCTTGCTTTGCATTGAAATGCTTTGGGGCTACCAAAAACTCAAAGAGAACGTTACATGCAGGGGTAAGTTTTGGGTCCTTTTCTCAACCCAAATTGCATCTAGGAAAAGCATCAGCACATCAGCACATGGCCAAGGACCATGCAATGACGTACTTGATCATCCCAACTACTACTGCTGCATCCGGGTAATAATGTATTTATAGTTCGAAAATGATTCGTACACCAAAAACAAAATCACCCAGGCACCACCATGGGAGAGTGGTGGTAGGGTCCACTCTTACCCCACCCCTATCCCAATACAGAGAAGTGACATTGAGGCCGTTCGATCACCTCTCGGTGCACACTTCGAAGTGGATGTCGCAAAGTTGTCTATAGTTTCACTTTTTTTTTTCACTTTTGAGGACTTTTTACCAAAGAGTTTCACTCACTCTGGTCGCATTTATGCACATAGAATAGTTATATCCTATTCACCAAAAAAAATAACAAACACTATGGGCATCGGAAAATGCGAAATGGGGGCTAGAAAAAGTTTGGAAATACTCAAATACTACATATAGTGAAGTTTCGTTTAGGACGCAATAGCATGCATATTTCGTTAATTATAAAACGGAGCGACTAGTCATGGTCAAATTTGTAGTCCGGCAAACTTAAATCAGTGACAAAAACGATGTCAACTAATCATTAAAGGATATTTTCACTAGGAGGCTGAAATTCTAATTTCTCTACCGACTACCGTCTCTATGTAAGTGGTCATGCTCCCCTCCAAATTAAGCACTTGGTATTCCGATTTCCATTCCGCCAAAATCATTTGCGGAGCCAGAAGGCTCTATGTATATCGAACACAAGATGTCAAGGGCGCTATTGGCACACTCTATATAATTCTTCCAAAGTCCAAACCATAACCATAATAGCAAGGGCGTACCAAAATGGAGTAGATAGATACTCTTGGCTACAACCAGATTTGAGTATCAGATGTTCCAAGTTTTCGCCATCATGCTACAACAATTGTTGAAATGGGATCTGCCAAATGAATACATTAAGATCTGATTTTGAATATATAAGAGAAGCTGTTTTTAGTTTCTCAAAGTATGCAATTGGTTTTAGTTGGACTATTTCAGAGTGTATTCATGTCTGCTTCAAAGCTTAACTTTGTCACTCTTATCTGAACATTTCAGAGCTTACATTTCAGTTGTTAAAGAACGTTTTATGTGTGGACCTTATTTACAAATATTTGGATAGTTCTGTTGTTTTTCATCTCTAGACTTTACTTCTTAGACTTGTCACAGAGCTCATAGCAAAGCCTGTAATCTAAGTTTTGACAGAAATATTTGAAGGCTAGTCTTGAGCTTGTAATGTGGCATTAACATCTATTGTAAGTTAGCATATCTTATGATAATGCTTGTCAATTGCCTTTACAGTGCGTCAATCTATTGCTTGCTATGTCTGAATGTATTTTTACAGATTGTTTGTTAGTTGAACATCTAACATGTGATTGAAATTTCTTCATGCTTTTTTCGCTGTTGTCACAAGGATTGCACATAGCTTCAGTTTCCCACCTTTGCATTATCTCTTTAGTTTCCCAAGTCTTTGTTTCATCTCGATATGAAGATACACATTTGTCAATTTTACTTCAATTATTATAGTGTCAACCCAAAAGTTAGTTCAACTGAGAAAGCCATTTTATGATCACATTCCTAGCTTCTCTATCCGAAAGTCAATCCATAACATGACCTAACTTATATGAGAACATAGTAGAAACAAAATCTTTTCTTTGGAATCTCTATCAAGACTCTAAAAGAAAGTGAAGATGCCTCCGGCTCCGGAACACAACTTGTGGACGCCTAGATCCAACTGAAGAAGAACAAAAACTCAAAGCAAGTTATTGAAAAAGGAAAACAACTATGATGTCTAGTACTCACTTTGCGTAATAAGTAGTCCATTCTCTGAAAATTTTGCTCAACTGATAGATGTTTTTGCAACACGGCCCTTAAGCCCTTAAAATATTTTAGAACGAAACATAGTCAAATCAAGAAAGCGCCAAAGAGGCACAACAACTACAAACAACGAGAATAGAAAACAAAAACAAATCAAAAATTCTCTTGGTCAGTCGGTGCATCGCCCAGGGGCCAGGCTTAGAGCTAGGATGGGCAATTAAGCATTAATGGGCTTTCAGGCCCAAATTTCAAAACTATTAAGCTTTATAGTCAGACCAGCAACCCTTGCCATGGCCCATGGATGGCTCCACCCTTGCCCCCGTCTCCATCGTATGATTCGTTTTGCGTTTATTTGTCCCCAAAAAGTTAATACTTGACAATGTATAAGACTATATTCCCAAATAAAAGTCACAGCGAAATGCTAGTTTCCACATAACCAACTAAGCTGCCACCCACTTATGTAGCTCAAAAATTGTCAATCTAGTCATCTTACCGAAATGAGTAAATTCAGTTAATTAGCACAAGTTTTCTCTCATGGTGCTCATATAAGAAAATATTTTTATATTTAAAGGATCTTTGAAAAAACATGATAATCACATCATGAGCATAGTTGTGTTAGGAAGGATACCTGATGCCATTTGGTTAAATCCAAGATGTCCAGCAAGAAGACCCGTAAAATGAAATACCTTGAGAAACTCTTAGTTTCTCCTTCTTGACCTTTTGTGTAATGAAATAATAAAATTCATGAACACTTTTTTTTGATGGTTATAGAGTTCCTTTTATAGGTAGAAGGAGGACCAAGGTTCATAGGATTTAGATTTGTCATTTAATCTCGACCGTCCATCAAGGAAGAGGGAATATGAAAGGACCCCAATATTTGTAACCAACATGTTTAGCCATATTCTAAATTAACCAAAGATATCACATGGCCCAACAAGAAATTTCTAATGTAGAAATATTCTTACATTCTCCCACCGGTCCACGTGATAATCTATTTAACTAAATCGTAGAAAAACATAAGCGCGCATAATTACTAAACAAATATAATGGTTAAACGTAATACCTCAACCAAGCAAATTCCTTATGCGAGTCATGGCGGTGGCACATTGTCTTGTTATCAACATGTTCCCTTCCATGTACCACAACACAAGCAAATTACTTAATCGTGCCTTAAATAGGGATATCATAATGGTCCAAAGAATGTCTTAAAAGAAAACAATTTCGTAACATTCATCCAATAACATAAAAGTATACTAAAGTGGATACGTAAATAAGTTGAGAATAACAACAATAATAAGATCTCAATAAGTTTTCAAACATAAGCAAAAAGTCTAAATGAAACTAATTGTTTGTTACTCCTCAAGACCCATGTTTCCAACATGTTCCAAAAAGGTCTTAAAGTGTAACGCTCGTAAATGCATCTCGCAATCATAAGTTTTGTGCCTATGTGTTCAATGGACAACTTTTTCATCTGAACAGCTTGTTTCACGCATAGGTACTTTAGATCCATGTGTCTTGAACCCTTAGTATATCTAGCGTGCTTTGAAAAGAATACTGTTGCGACATTATCACAGTAAAGTTTCACAGGTGCGGAGGCAAAATTTAGGTCTCCAAACTAGGGATGGCAATTTGCCCCACCCAAACCCATCCCCGTGGGGATCCGCCCCTATGGGTTAGGGTTTTACCCGTATAAACGGGGAACGGGACGGGTACGGGAATCCCCAGAAAAGTAGTGATGTGGGGATGGGGTGGGGATGGGATTCAAGGTCCCACCCCATACCCACCCCATACTATAACCTATTATATCTGATCGATGAACTTTTTTGGAAGATAACGAAAAAGATCATGATGAGATGATTAACGTGGAGGAAGATGATTAATAATGAGGAACTAAGAAGTAAAATGAACCATAATACTTAATTGTGGATTAATTGTTTCCTTTATTTTTCAGTTTTAGTTGGTTAGTATAAACTTAAAATTTTAAAATGCACTGCTTAGGTTAGTATTATTCTTTGAACCATTATAATTATTTTTAAATTATTATTATTTACAAAATTTTAAATATTTATTGTAATGTTATGGTAACCCATGGGAAACCCATCCCCTACGGGGATTCCCCATACCCGTCCCCGCCCCATTCTTATGGGGAACGGGTAGGGGATGGGTTTTGGTTTTTTTGAACGGGGTAGGGGATGGGATTCAAGGTCCCCGCCCCATACCCGCCCCATTGCCATCCCTAC
>JAJJWW010007670.1:0-41146 GCA_023531295.1 Papaver armeniacum | reverse complement strand
CAGTCTCTCCATAATTCTCTGACACTTTATATTTTGAGTTTGTTATATTTACGCTTTAAAATTAATTCTAAAAATCTATTTTCACAAGTACGAAAGACCTATTACTACAACATCATTGAAAATACCATCAATTTTTGCATCCCAATCCAGTTGACTTTGAAGCCCATAAAGCGCCTGTTAATGATATTCAAGTCATATCAATCGGTTTCGGCCATTGAATCTCTCCAATACACCCCCAAATCTTAAACCGAGAAATCTGCGAGGGCGACAACATAATTTTCCAGCAAACATGATTTCAAAATTAAGAAAGGTGGAATGCCCGTAGATTACGGGGTGCCGAATACGCAGTGGTTGTATTTGGGGTGCAAATAGCAACTAGTGTGCCCCTTAGTAATTGGGTTCCCCTTATCCAGTAGGGTCCGTTTAGAAATTGTCCTCCGGGGTCCCTTTAATAACTTTTCGAGCGAATTTTCGAAAATGTTTATTGCCCCAAAATACCTACAAACACATAAAACACCATAATAAGTACAAAGAAATTACCAACAATTCGGAAAATTGAGGATAACTTAGACACAAAATGTGTCTATCGGATAAGCACTTGATTCCTTTGTAGTTGAAATCCTACACTACCCCCTCACTATATCTTGATAATAATTTTCTAGATCTAAACTTGTTTGATATGAAAATGAAGATAAAAGTCTAAAACTATAAAATGGACACAAGGATTTTTACATGGTTCGATCGATATGATCTACATCCATGGTTCTTCATATGATTTTGAAATTACATAAAATTACATTTACAATCTCCATTAATGGATATTTGTAGAGGCTCTTGATCTAATTATTTGGGAAGAAGATGATAAAGAAAATAAATCCTTATAAAAATAATCTCTCTCTCTAAAAAATATCTCTCTCCTCTTAAAAATGTCTATCCCCCTTTCTCTCATTTGCTCTCCTCTTTATATAGTATTTACATAGTGGATGCCCAGTCATGCACAACTAATAGCTTCCCTAATTTGGATTTACCTTGCGACATCCTCGCAAGGTATAAATGTTAAATCCCATGAGACACTCTAATTCTCGCAAGATCCTCGCACTTTCTTCATAAGCTTACGTTATCTTCATTTGTTATGTCATTTCGAAATCACTTTGCGACGGCTTAGAAGGACGTTGTTAATGAAGATTCCGCAAGTGTGTTGTTATTGCGATATTTGGATCCTACATCTTGCCTCTTTTTCTCGGGAATATTGCTTGAAGAGCGATCTTTAAGAAAAATCATTGTTGTAGTATCTTTGATATTTGTTGATTGAAGGAACGAGCGGAAGAATCTTTTGGACTTGAAAGTACGTACTTGCCTCTATTCTTTTGCGAAGTTCGAGCTTTCTTAAGTAAATAAGAAATACCATCCCAAATATGAAGTATGAAGTATCCTTGAAGAAGTATAAAGTAGTAATCCTCACAAATATAAGTCCTTGATTGCGAATAAGAAGTTCTTTGCCTCACTAATCATGCGAAATTAGAAGTTTGTAGTATAAGAAGTATTAATATCCTCGAAATATAAGAAGTATTTATCCTTGAATAAGAGTAGTAAGTATTGCCTCTATTCATGTAATTATTACTCCATTTTTGGTGAGAGATTCTTGCTATGTCACTAGTGAACATCCACTTTGGAAATGATTCTTGTAGGAAGATGAAGAACATAAAATGTTTTCTTGGTTATCCATAGTTGCCTCTATTCTTTATCTATGAGGTAGAATCCTTGAGAAAGTGTTGATTGAAAATTGTTTTTGCATTCTTATTTTTTCCTCTCATGCTTTGTGCTCATGCGATAGTATAATCTCTTCAAGTTGCTTATCTTATCTTGTGAAATAATCGCATTAAATGCTTAATAATGCAAAATTTTGAATATCTCTGCATGTTTTAATAATCTGCGAAATTCTCAGAAAATACTTGTTCGAATATAATGCTTATTTAATGATTATGTTATGAAATGTGTATGTGATGTTTATGCCATGAAATGCTTATGCGATGCTTTCATGATGCGAGTATGATGCTTGTATGATGAGAATGCTTATCTTACGCAATGTATAGCTAATGTTTGTGTTACTTAGCTCATTTTGCGGCTTTAAAATTGATGTAGCTTTAAATCGCTTCCATTCTTCATTTCTCGATTTTGTTCTAATATATGCATTCATCTTTGCGTATTTATTGTTCTAAAGCAAATTCTTACTTGTGCTTCATCTTTTCTTATTCCCCGCACTATTAGTATCGCATAATAATATGATCATAATATTAAATGTATGTTATTTTCGCTGCCTCAGCTTCATTTCCATAACTTGCCTCTCATATTTGTTTTTAAATGGAAGATACATAATCATTGCAATGTTTATGTTGAATTTGTCATTGCGACAAGATCGCGGGACGTCTTTACATTTTTCATGTAATGACCCATTGACCTTGCCTTACCATTTCTTGTGTGGTCTTATTTTGCCTTCCTAGTTAAAGGTCTTATTTTTCCACCCCTCATTTTGCGACAATATGACAGGCCTAAATATTCTTGCGAACATAAGCCCCATGACATTACCGTCTTGCTGACGAAATCGCATGAGGTCGTTACACTTTCATGTAAGACCCATTGATCTTGTCTTATCATTTCTTTAGTATTTTTGCCTCTGTAGGGATGTTTTCTTGCGACAATATGACAGGTCTAGAATTTTCTTGCGAAAATGAGAGTCCCATGACATTTGCGTCTTTTGACACTCTCCCTAATGGAGGGTGTCGCCCTTATCATCTCCATGGTTGCCCCTTCAAAGGGAGGCATCGGCCATACTGGACTAGGCTCCTCCTTGGGTCTTATGACAAGTAGTTGTTTTTGCGACCTCTTATCCCTTATACCTATGGGGCTTATGGTTACGGGTGCACCACTAAGTGGAGTTTTCTTCGAGTAGTGCGGCATGTGCAAAGACTTGTCAAGGTGGTAGGAAGTTCCATGCTCCCATCTTGACTCAACCGTGTACCTCGGGCGCCTTGGTCATCGGCGGCTCATTGGAAGAGACCCTCGGGCGTCCAACAGGTATAACCTTATATAGTTGGAAATCCAAGGTATCTCTCCCGGATGGATGTTAGCCTCCCCCGATCTCCATGACTCGGAGTTCGGGAGGCGGTGAACCTTTTCCACCGAGCCATGTCAAGAGATACCCCCTTATATGGCCCTTTAGGTCTTACATTTTGCCTCTTACGAAATATCATTCGCGAACTAGGGTGTACGCCATAAAGGTTCGTCCCATTCCTCCTCAGGTCCAATTGATTCAATTTCATTTTGATTTTCTCTTCTCATTTAAGTTTTTTTTTTTTGATTTGTTCTTCATCGTTTAAATCGCTCTTTGATTTCTGTCATTTCATTCATTCTCATAATATCATATCATTTGAAGTAAAGTAAATATTCAAGAAAAATATATAAATTAATCTAAGATTTTCTCAAATCGGTGAAATCTTTTGAGATCTTTGTAATTTAGAAATCTTTGAAATCTTTTTGTAATTCTTTATAATTTTTGAAATCTTTGAAATCTTTGTAATTTTGATTTTGATTTTTTAATCAAATCAAAAATCTTTTATTTTCTGTAAAAGTAAAATGTTCAAAGAAAGTGGTACTTAGCTTTTATGTGATTCGTTGTTGTTGTTGTTGTCTCTTGCGAAGTATATGATTTTCTTGCGAAGCTAGCATCCTTGAAATGTATAAAGCGTCGCACAAAATGGTTATCTCGCGGCAAAAAGTGTGAGAAATGAGATTTGAACCCCTTGACCTCTCTTGCATATTCTCGCATCATACCAAGCTATTTCTAACCCTCTCTTGCCGAAATTAATTTGCGAGATAGTCATCAAATTTTCTTCTTTGAGAAGGCAGGAAAATGGTGCGAAATTTCTCATAACAAAAATAAATATGCGAGAAACAAGAATTGATCCGCGACCTTACGCTTTGCATACATGCCTCCTAACCAAGCGTGCTAGCCTTGCCTCTGCCGAAGTGTTCATGCGAAATAATCACCTACTTTCTTCTTCACGAGATATCCTTGCGAGATTATCAAAGGAAACGTGCGAAGTAAACATTTGCATGAAATGCTTGAACATCTGCGAGTGTTCATGCTACGAACATTCGCAAGGTAAACATTGCGAAGTGCAAAAAATCTTTTGCGAATGGGAGATTCGAACTCTAGACATCAAACTCCTTCTCTTCATGTGACCATCACTTTTGCGAAAGAAAGCCATACTAACTTTACTCCATTTAGCTTTTATAAGTTCAAAATATCTGAGGTGGGATTCGAACCCGCGACCTTAAGCTCCTCATGTTCGACCAATTGTGCTATCCCTCTTGTGCGGAAGGATCGCGGAATGCTAATACATGACTTATATTCACCCTTTGATACTCAGGAAAAAAATTGACAAAAATTCTATGCGAAGGAAAGACTCGAACAGCGACCTTATGTTTATACTCTTCGCGGTGACCAATTGCTGAAATCTCTACTTTGTTTGTGAAAAAACACATAATCTTTGTCTCACCTCTTATTCTTTTCTCCTCTCTAGGCTGTAGAAAAATGTGAAAAAATATGATCGTGGCGAGATTTGATCTTGCGACATCAAGCTTTTTCGCTCCAACTCAAACCATCTCAAGGAGTTTCGTTTGTGATAAAAATCACGGCGTTTTGTTCTTATCCTTTTCTTCATTCTTCCTTTATTTCCTTCAACAATTTGCCTTTTTCTTTTTCTCCGAATATGAAATCTTCCATTCAAAAATTAGCTTTCTTCCTTGAATTTCATCACAAAGAACCTATTTTTTTTTTCTCTTCCTCTTTTCATGTCTTTGAATTGTTGACGGCGTTTTCTCCTGAAAGTGTGATTTCTTCCATAAAATTTCCATTTTGCTCCTCAAACTTTAAGATCTAGAAATAAATATGAACAATAACTAATTTTCATGGAAATTTCTTGATCCAACAAGTTACGAGGAAGGACAAAATCCATTACTCTCTCCCCTGTTTCTAGCGCATATGTAGTTGCGGGAAATCCCACACTACACCCCTCATAATATTTTTGTAGATCTAAATCTTATTAATCATCTAAATTTCAAATATAAGTACTAGAAATATAAATTGACACAAGGATTTTTTACATGGTTCGATCAATGTGATCTACATCCATGGTTTTTCACTATGATTATTGAGATTACATTAGTATTTCATTTACAATCTCCATTAATGGATATTTGATAGAGCTCTAGATCTAATTAATTGGGGAAGAAGATGATAAAGAAAATAAATTCTCTCTCTAAAAATATCTCTCCCTAAAATAATTTCTCTCTCTTCTTAAAATGTATCCTCTCCAAAAATGTGTCTCTCTAACAAAATGTCTATCCTCTTTTCTCTCTCCTACTATCCTCTTTATATAGTGTTTACATAGTGGATGACAGCTCATGTACAACTAATATTTCCCTTAATTTCGGATTTACCTTGCGACATCCTCGCGAGAGTATAAATGTTAAATCTCATGAGACACTCTAGTTTTCGCAAGATCTTCGCACTTTCTTCATGTTTACGCTATCGTCATTTGTTATGTCATTTCTGAAATCACTTTGCGACGGTTTCGCGACGTTGTTAATGAAGATTCCGCAAGTGTGTTGTTGTTGCAATATTTGGATCCTACAGAAGAGACCCTCGGTCGTCCAACCAGGGTATAACCTTATATATATAGTTGGAAATCCAAGGTATCTCCCACGGATAGGCTTTCATGGGCCCCAAATTTTCATGACTCAGGTTCCAGGGGCGGTGTAACCTTTTCCCCGAGCCATGTCAAGAGATAGCCCCTATATGACGCACTTTAGGTCTTACATTTGCCTCTTACGAAATATCATTCGCGAACTAGGGTGTACGCCATAAAGGTTCGTCCCATTCACTCACTCATTCATTTCTGTCAATTCTTGTAATCATTCATTGATTTTTGATTATTTCTTCTCGTTTTCTTTGTGAAATTTTCATATAATCTTGCTTCATTTGTTGTGATCTTGCTGTAATTATTTAACTAAACTTTCGTTACATTCATGAATAGCGAGATTCTCACTTACTCCTTCTTCGATCATCACATTCTTTGTATTTTTGACATGTTTTTGTCATCATTTTTTTTTTTTTTTTTTTACTCTAAGATCAATTACTTACTTCTTGCACTTCTTACTCATGTTGTTCTCTGTTTCTTCATTTCCAGATATTTCTTTCCCTTTTGCGAGACCATCGTAATTTCCAATTGTCTTTAAGCATTGATTTCGCAAGATATCTTCATTTCTCACTTCTATTGTATCCACCATCACTTTCTCTTCTTTGGTCTTCCTTGATATTTCTCTTCCAATTCTTCTTTTGAGCAGCCCTTTCCTCGCAATATTCCACTTCTACTTCATAGCATTTTTGTCCCTCAAAGACAATCTCCTTTTATAACTCCAACACCACTGGATGTGGAAATTTGATGCACTGGTGGTAAGTAGATGCTACGCCCAAGATTTCATGCAACCAAGGTCGCCCGATTAATGCATTATAGGAGGACTCCACATCGACTATGCAAAACAAGATTTCGATTGATAATCCATTCAATGGTATGCGCATGCGAGCTTCTCCTTTGGGTTTATTAGCAGTACCATTAAAACCATAAATCTTATAGGTTGATGGGATCAAATTTGCATCGTTTCCCCCCATAGTCTTGTAAGTATGGTAAAAAGGATGTTCACTGAGCTTCCAGTATCCATTAAGATTCTATTTATTGCCCATGAATTTTCTGCACCATCACTTTCATCATCAACAGGTTTTGGATTAATTTCTAATCTTACCACTAATGGATTGTCATGCAACTCGCCACCCTCAGGTACCTCTTCCGTAGAAAAGAAATAACCTGTGTTTGCCATTCTTTTTAGTGGCGATGTTTTCGCGATGTTCATTACTTCTCTATCATCGCATCCCTCGCGAAAACCCTACCGAGAACACTATCATGAAAATCCTCGATTGTCCCGAATGAATGAACGATAGAATTGCGGAACAAGTTTTGGCCTTCGTTCCAACATCTACTACAAATGTCTCTTTCCCTTTTGCCGTATTCACCCTGCGATTTTCTGGAGGTGTTGATTGTAATGGTTGAGCCTTCTCCTCGCATTTTAAGAATTGGTTTAGCTTCCCTTGATCTATCATTCTGAGGATGATTCGTTTTATATTCCTGCAATCATTCGTTTGGTGTCCATGAAAGTGGTGGTAGGAACAAAATTCATGACTTCTATCACCGGAGGTGGTTCATTCCCATGTTCCATGGCGCGGGTATGTTTTCCATCAGGATTATAGCCTCCCATATCTTTTCCACACTAGCGTTTAGCGGTGGCATTTTGATTTCTTCCCATACGACTCTATGACTTCGCTTTCCTCTGTGATAATTCTGCCTCTGTCCTCCATAAGTCTCTTGCGAATTACGCCTTTGACCTCCATAGGTTTCTTGCGGTTGATCAAGCCTTTGAATTTTATTATTTCCGCCACGGTTGTAGAAATTTCTTTCTCTTTCAAATTCTTCCCCGATCGCGACTTCCCATAGCTACCAACTTTTGTTGACCATCATCTGGTATCCTCACTCCTTGTTGACCTTGCGAGGTACTCGCATGTGGTGTTTATCAATTTGGGTAACAAACTTGCATTCGCAGCTCTCCAACTTGTATTCGCAACAGGGTATGATTCCATCTCATTTTGTTTTTCCTCTAGAGCAATATACTCCTCCCGAAGCTCTCGCAACTCAGTCATTGTGATTGTATTTTTGACTCTAAAAATTTGGATATATAGCAAATTTGTCGCAAACATAGCATTAATGAATGATAAGATGAGATATCTTTCCTCCACTCGGCCTGCCATTTCGCTACACATTGTCTTCCATCTTATAGTTAGATGTTTCAAACTTTCACCCACCCTTTGTTTTAATCCAAATACATCTTCAATACACTGTCACGAGGAATTATTACTTATGTATGCCCCTAAGAATATAGCCTGCAAGTGATTAAAATATGTTATTGTATTCCTCGGTAGCCCTTCAAACCATTTCAAAGCTTCTCCTGTCAGACTTGATGCAAAATACTTGCACAATATAGCTTCATTGTTCTCCCATTGTAACATACATCTCATATAAGCTTTGATATGTCAGATCGCACAAGTTGTTCCATCGAAAATGCTTTGGTTAATGTAGGTAAATTGCACTTTGGTGGTATTCCTCTTAATTGTATCTCTTGTGTGAATGGGGTTTTCGAAGCTTCTTCTATTGCTTCATCTTACTGTCTCTTTCCTCCTCCCCTTTTATTGTTCATCATTCCTCTCATTTCTGCCAATTCTCTCAAAATTTGTTCATTTACATCGTAATTTGAATCCATTGGTCTTTTTAGTTCCGCTTCTCTTCGCCTCGCGTTCATGTCTACTTTGAATTTCTTGTTCATCATTCTCTTCTCGCATTTCTCTGCGATCTTCTCCTTCGATTCTTTCGCGAATTCGCACACCATTGTATCTATCGATTTCTCTTCTTTGGTGCCTATCGCCTCCTTTGTGCTCTTTCGTACTCTTCATTAATATTATCATTGTTGCGATTTTGTTCTCGTATTATTTCTCGATTATCATGATTATTGTGGCGAATTGCCTCTTCTAACTCTTGTTCTTCCATTTCTGCTCTCAATCTTTCTCTCTCGCGAGCTAGACGTGCTTGTTCAACATAATGTCTTTCAATGTCATCCTCAATATCTTTTTGCCTCCTCTCGTGCTTCTCTCCCATGCAATATTCTTCTTCCTTCTTCTTGATTTTCTTCAAAGAATCGGATCGCTTTTCCTTTGACGCTGCCTATTTCCTTGATTTTCATCATTCTGCTTATTTTGAATAGTCTCGGGACGTGGAATATAACGATCTTCCATCATTTCTCCTCTCTCGCAATGTTCCCTTCCTGGATTTTGCGCTTCTCTTTGGTGTTCTTCATCAACAGCTTCTGTAGTTAAATTTCTCCTTCTTTCCTATCTAATTGATCTTGAGCTTGACCTTGCAGTGCTTCTCGACCTTCTGTTTTGTAATCTCATGTTTTCCATCCTCAGTTCATGATTCTGTCTTGTTAAGTTTGCACGTTCCTCTGCCTCTAATCTTCTCTCTTCATGTATTGTATGCCTCAACGCCTCTAATGCTGCGTTCTCTTCATTCCCATGAATTATTCCTCCATTCCCCTCTCGATCTCTCCCTTGTCCATTGTTTACCAATTGTTGTTCTTCTTCCTTTCGTCCACGTAATCCCGATCTCCAAGTATGCACGCTTACTCTATCATAATCCACGCTCTATCCGTCACTGGTTGCATTGGTGATTGAATTTGATTTTCCTCATCATTTCTTATGTTCCTTCTTGAGGATTCTCCCATTTCATTTCTCTCTTCTCCGGCAAGTCTCCTACTTCTCCTAACAGTTGTTGGTTGCTCAGATGCATTTCTCCTTCTAACCATTTCTGAATTTTGATAAACTGTTGAAAATTGTATCAAATTTCTTCTCTACTACTTCAAATTCTTTCAAATCACGGTTTGTATCCTTACTCAAACAGCCCTTTCTAGCGCCAATATGTAGTTGCAGGAAATCCTACACTACACCCGTCACTAGAATATACACAATTAAGTCATTTTAAGATGAATGATTATGATTCCTATTGATTGAATACTTGAATCTTTACAATATGAAATAGAATTGAGTTATAGAATTACAATCACTCTAAAACTTTCTCTCTCCTAATGACTTGCTTAACAATTCAAAAAGAACTCTCCCTACCGCAGACTTGTTCAACTCTTTATATAGGGTAGTACACAAAGGATGACAAATAAGTCAGTTTTTTATTTTCGGAATGGCTTGCGAAATATCGCAAGTGTACAAGTATACAATCTCGCGACACTCTTAAATTTCGCTATATTTTCACATCTTCCTCGTGTTCTGGCTATCGTCATTCATTGCGTCATTTATTTTACTTCCCTGCGACTACCTCGCAATGTCGTTATTTATTAATCTCGCGAAGTATTAATGTCGCGATATTCTGATCCTACAACATGCTATAACAATTTAAATAAAACACTCCCCACTTTTAGCCAAGGTCGCCAATTATGAGTCAGGGCCTGATTTTGTACATGCCAAGCTCTCACTATGGCAGTCCCTTTATTCCTTTGGTATGCATTCAATTGGATAGGCCTCGGAGTGTATCTACAACAACAATAATAACAACATTGATCAGATTGCGCTGTGATATCCACATGCAGATTGATTCTATAGGCTTGCACTCGCAACAAAGCACTTCACCAACTCATAACCAATGCAAGGTGGATTGATGCAAATTGAATATACTATCCATTGAGATTAAATAAAAGCTTACTGCAAGCTTGAGGGATGGAATAAATAAAAAACAAACTCAGATACATAGATAAACCAAGTAACTTTGACACGCAATTTAGTATATGACCTAGTTTTTGTAAGCAAAGTGCTCGGAGCGCCGCCTCTAGGAAGACCTCCACAAAGATTGTAATCATGAAGGGAACCAAATATAGTTGCTTAGCAGTACCATATTCTAGGCAATAACTATACATGCACTATAAAAAGAGTAACGTTAACCCACATTGCAAGCTTGTACAAAAACTTAACAAGGAAAATTTGTATCTCAAGAGGCCTTCTTAGAAGAATTCAAGAAGGTGATAAAAAGAGTGGTTCAGCATCTAAACGAGCAACCAGTTAATGTCGCTCACAGTGAACATACATTTGATGGAAGTGCATCAAGGGACTATTATCCAACAAATTTGAACTAGAAAAGGCTTTCACTCCTGTTTCAACTTTGTTCTCATTAAAAACTTTGAATTAATTCTGGAAGCTAATGTTACTGTTTTGAAAATTCTTGCAGACATTGAATGTGGCACTAAACGACTTACCAAGAAATCGCAGTGGGGAACGGTCCAAGGAGTATCTGCGTGTAGCTCCGGATTCACTGACCCCATCAGCTAGTTTGCCTCCCTATGGAGCCGTCAATCAGGTAAATAACAAACCTCGTCTCAGTATTGGAAAACCGCATCTAAGGTTCAACAAATCTTCATACCAATTACTAGTTGTGTTCGTTCCCGACAGTCTTATGCAAAATTGATGTATGCTATCACATAATGAATGAGGTGCTCAAGATGGTCGGTGTAGATGATGATAAAATTGGGCCAGAAGAAGAGATCAAGAAGCTTGTACTGGAGACTGTTGGAAGTATTATGTTGCAATTAGAAGGAAACAAAATCTCAGTTTCTTCGAACTCAGTAGTTCACAAGCCCCTAACTACAACATCAACACTATTCCCTCACAATCACTGGCGTAATAAAGCTGAGATAGTAGTATTAGTAGTATAGTAGTTAGCATAAGTTAATCATGCATTATATAGAAGGGCGTAAGAGCCCATGGTCAAGAAAAGAGCTGATTTTCCTGTGCAGTAATCACTATAAACTTTGGCTACAATTTCAACTCAGGAGGCTTGTAGCGGGCATCCTTATCGAGAAACTCGCAAGCGTACAGCAAAAGAGAGAACTTAATGCTAATATTTTGGTCTACCAAACAACTACTCAGGCAGTGTCAACAATCAAAAGCTCACCTTTATGGTTTGGTCTAGCTCAATGTTCAGAAAATGCTTAAACTGGGACTCACTAACCCCGTCCCTGAAACCAAAGATGACAAAAATAAACATGCATGAATGGAAAACTAGAACTAAGATAGAGCAACATGTAGTAATTATGTATAGTTATATTAGTGCAGAACATTAAAAAATAACAAGATCAGTACTCTACCAAATGCATTAAGTAAACTGTCTACATCCCTTGGTTTTAAACTATCAACCGCAATGATTACAGATCAAACCCAAAAGTAAGAAATAACAAACCTTATTTCCTTGAGTCTCAGAAACTAGTCTCTTTCAAGCATTTCTCACAGAGTACATAGATGGAGCCTTCAGATGTAACCCATGAATCACAAAGCAAAAAGGTTAGACCATAACCATACACCTACAACCAACCTAACAACAAGCACCACCACAGCAACAACAACATACAAATAAAATGGCAGGAAAATCCCTTTCAAGCACAACTTTCTTCCATTCAACAAAACCCATAACTGAAAATGTGTAGAAAAAAAATGAGAACCCATAAAAAAATTGAATGACTGCTAACAACCTACACAATTCAAACTAATCAAAAATACCCAAATCCACATATTAAATCCACATAAATAAGCAAAAACAATTACAAATAAGGAAAACCTAATTTGTGAAACTGAAATCAAAGGAAGTAAGGATGTTTATATACCTTAAAAGTTGTCTCTCGTGAAGTTGCAGAAGCAATTCTAAAGTGGAATCAAGAGAAGTTGGGTGTTCCTGCAGCTGAACAACCATCAATCGATGATGAAATGAAGAACCCTAACTTCATCAATCAAAAAAAGAAAGGAAACAACAACAACCCAGTAAACTCTATAAATCTTGACATAACCCTAACTTTAGAACATGAAGAATATGTGAGATTTGTTAGTCTCAGAATAAAAAAAATTACCCTAATAAATTGGTCGACTTGATTTGGGATTTGAGATCTCTGAAATCAACAAATCATTCAGACTTGATTTGGGATAAAAGAAGATAAATGATTTCGATAATCGTCATCATCATCTCTGTGTGTGAAGGAGTTAAACCCTAATACAAAGAGAAGATAGATAGAGAGAGAGAGAGAGAGAGAGAGAGAGAGAGGTGGAGAGAAGATAATGAAGAATGATATTTTTGACCGAGATTTAAATCTAAACCCGAGTCAGTTGTGAAGCTGACTGAGCACTGTATGGGCTGAAACCGAGTCAGCTTGAAAGTGTGGGTAGCACCACTCATGAGTGACACGCGTACAACTCAATTCTGTTGCGAATCGTAACAGTACAAGTACTTACTAATTTTGTAACTCGGCAAAATTGTTGCAAAATTTTCACAATTGAAATTCGCAACTGAAATTTCGCCACAGTGGCTAAGCTGTTGCGAAATCTAGTTACTAATCCTTGAATTTGGTGTAGTGAAATCATATGGTGAAAAGGTGATTTCGTTTGAATCGAGACACCTGCTACAAACATTACATGAATGACGTATGTAAGGAGTAGTCTAATCTACTCAGACGGTCAAGTCTAAAAAGAAGATTTGCATTTAATGAAGAGATAAGAGCGGATCTACATCGTGATGGAAGTCTCGGACGATCTATACTACATCCCAGAAGTTATACATCATGAGGTTCTCTAAGGAAGAGCTATACGATGGCGAGCAGAGCGAGACAACTCGGGAGGAGAACCAAGCAAGCTATCACGAGGGATAGTATAAAACCCGCCCGAAGCAACGAAGACGATGTATGATGATTCCACCAGCTCGGCGAGGCCAGACCTTCACGAGTCTAATTTCTCTATAAATACCAGTCCATATAGAAGGAGATGGACAACTTATGTATTATTAGATAGGTCTTTCAACAGATAATTCCTGAGATAGATCTAGATAGAGAGAGCGTGATAAATCTAAGTGATATTTGTAGCTCTTTCAAGGGTAAGACCTTATAATCAATAAATAATACATCTTCTTCCCGTGGATGTAGGTTTTCATGGTCGAACCACGTTATATGCTTGTGTTAATCTTTACTTTTCATGTTCTTTACATCTTGCTTGTCTTGAATCTTGAATGCTTAGATAGTTTATAGCCTTTAAATTTACTTGGGGTGGAGTCATCAGAAAAGATGCAACTACATTTTGGCGCTAGAAACAAGGAGGTATGAAGATTTAATCTACCTCCTTAATAACAACTCTATATTGTTTTCATAATCTCCATGAGAGAAATGGTTTTCATGCCACTGAGTAGAACTCTGTTAAGATTTATGAGTAGAGCTCGGACTCAAATATGATCTACATGATCTGTAAAGTCTAAAAGACCCTCAAAATCACCGTATCTACATGTTTTCACTAATTTTCTATAAGATTTTTCGTTCTTTTACGATTTCCTTTATCTTCCTTAAGATGCTCAGTAGATTTGAAGATCGGAATGAAAATGGAGTTTAAACACTTCAGCACTCAAACGATATCCTCCATAAAAGAGCTGGGAAGAGATATAGTCAGTAAACTTCATAGGAGAAAACATCTTCATATGAAAGTTGAAAAGACAAACTATTCATGATGTTCTTCATCTTCCAAAGAGCTCAAGATAATCCACAAACTTCTTCTTAGAAATCTAACTCTAAGTCAAGGGGAAGGATTAATGAGTACATAATCATTAACCAAACTCAAAGTTTGTCCAAAATCAAAAGTTTAGAGATGATGAGAAATATCTCCTAAAATTGAAAAATAGGCTCAATCGTCACCATTTGGTTTTTTCCTTGCAAAGGTATGACGTGTAGGAGGAGGTATTTTTCTCGAAAAGGGAGACAAACAAAACACATTTTTTCCATTACTGAAGCCTCATGAAAGTAGGAAATGTTTTGACATCTTCACATGTCTCCAAAATTTACTGCAAAGTCTTCCTATACTAAACTGTCCAGTCTGAACCATGACTTAGTAATTGCACATGACCTTCAAGTCTAGGGTCCCACTTTCTGAAAGAAGAGACAAATTAATTATTATTGCATATATCGCAGGTAAGGCGGACGGTGATGAGACGATCTGCTCGCACGAGCCAAGGTGAAAATGATGGAGCCCAAACCGGAGGACTAGACGATATGGAGCCGGGCGAACCCATACTCCCCGGAGAGGGACAACCCGATAACCAATATAGGAAAGGACTAACTGACTACTCTAGCTCTGACGAAGAGGAAAATCCCTTCGAGGGGCAGGGAAATGTCCACCTAACTCAACCAGGAGGGTTGAATCGTTTTCCAAGGCAAATAGTAAACAATGAGGCTAAGAAGAATGACGCTTCTACCCTCGGAGACACCACTACTACTATCACAGCCATCTTGAAAGCACGAGACGCTCAGGATGAGAGAATGGAGAAGTTAGAAAGACGAAACAGGAGGCTAGAACGGAGAAACCCATGCTGAAACGCAAAACAAGAAAGAAGGTGCCACTTTCCACCACCGAGGAGACCCCCGAGGAGGAGAATCCTTTCGAGAAACTACAGGATGACGAGCGAGTCGACATCCCTGACACCTCAAACGAGGAAACAATGGATCGCTTTCCCAAGGGAAGCCGAGGTATTCCAAACCAAGAGGAAAGCCCGTCTGAAGGTTCGTCCGATGTCGATCCAAAGCATAGACGATAGAAAAATAGAGAAGGAGAAATGAAGGAAAATAAGTGGTGCCGAGAACCTCGCAGCTGCTAACCCCAAGCGAGGGGAGACTTCAAAGTCAACTCGCTCTAAGATAGTATCCTACGTCGAATAATCGGACGAGGATTCAGGACGATCAAGATATCGCCGACCATAAACTTCCTTCTCTCCCGAGAGGGCACAAGGGAGAAAGAAAAGGCCGAAAGAAGGCACATTGACAACTAATTGCAAGTCCGACTCGCCAACTCGGCCAACTCGAAGCAATGTGTCGAGAGGACACAGGAAGGCAAGAGAGCAAGAAGTCACTACACCATTTTTAGGATTTCGCAACGGATCCCTCGGACGTTGCCGACCGGGTCGCAACGGCAGTTGACGTTTCAAAACACAAAGGTTGCGCTTTTCGCAAATAAAGATAAGCTCCGCGATTCTTGGTCAGAACGGAGATTCACAACCTACTTTTGCCGCTATGACCTGTTTATTCGCAACCAAGGTATGCCGTTGCTAAGATGTTTCTAATTACAAGAATACCCCTACCCGGAACTAAAATGTTATTGGTTCTAGTTCTAATTTACTGGTTCTGGTTCTAACTTAGCAACAGATTAAAGACGTTGCTAATATTTTGTAACATAAAAAAAAAAATCAAGTCTTCATTGACCTGGTCAAAATCCATTTCCCCCCACATTTCCCCCCCTAGCTACCAGTTCCCATATTCATCATTTCCACAGATATACAAACTATGCCATTCATTCATTCAACATACAAAATCAGTATCATATTATGAAAAGTGGATTCTTCAATTGATGTTAACAAAAGTATGAGTATTTGATACAAATGTATACAAGTATCACAACAAACTAGTGTACACATAGAGCTTACAAGTTCCTAAGTTCGGGTTCATGGAAACTTACGAAATTCTCAAGTTCTTCCAACTTAAATCACTACAAGGAGATACTACATGAAACTTACAAATCTTGCTGACTGCAAGGGACCGGTGTTAAACCACCTATGATCTTCAATTATAATAAATCAATAAAATCCGAAACTTCAAACAATCAAATCATGCTTCAATTAGTCTGACTAAGTAACTTTATTGTCTTAGATGTCAGAAGACAATAGATGCTATAAGATAAATTAGATATAAAATGGTACTGAGAGAAAAATTCGATATGCCACATATAAAAATGAGTCATTACTTTCTATACAAAATTTCCTAATAGAAGTTAATTAGTCGTACAACATACTCACCATAAGTTCACATCCCAAAGATTCCACTTTGGTGCAATATTCCCATTACTGAACCAACCTTAAGTCAAAGAATAGTATAACTTACTCAACAAGTAGTTCCCACAAAACAAAACATCTTCTTATATATTAAGATGGATAACAGATGTGGGAAGTTGATGAACTCACCTTAGTAGATCAGGACTTTAATTTTTGGTCAAGGAATAACCATATGGTCATCTAGCTTCAGTCATGGACAGAGGAGGATCTTTACAGAGATCTTGTTTACAGAATACATCACGCATCCATCGCCTAAATGATGACCACAGTCAGAACAACAACTAAAAAAAGAATGGGTATATAGTAATCAACGACTAACAAAAAAAATATGCACAATGATGTGAATTTCAATCAACTTCGAACTGAAGTTCTTAAACAGGTAGTGTTGTTGAAGTAAACAAAATAAGTTGAACATCATTGTTAAATGTATCAGCCAGAAATGGCCCATAAGGTATCAGCTAGAAGATGTTACTCCCAACTACTAGATAGGTTGATAAGATACAACTATAGTACAATTCATTAAAGATCTTAATAGAAAAGTCTAAACACACACAATCGCTTGCTTAAAACAAATGATTTTATACTTAAAAAGTTTTAGCTTTATCCATATATAGATTCATCAAATAGCCAAGTGAAAAGAACCAAGAGACATCAACAGAAAAAAAAAAAAAAAACTGGAAAGCTACCAGTTAATAGGTTAAACAGTTACAAAAAGAGATGAAAAGAGATCGTACTAATCCATGGTAATATTCTTAGAGCGGTTTTTATTTGCTTGTAGTATACAGTGATTTCAACAGGATCAAAACCATCTTGTTTAAATAATCTCGACAAGAAATCTTCAGAAAAATAGTACGCACACTGAAAACACAAGATTCAGGAAATCACAAGTTTGTTCATAGCAAACAAAGTGCTTTTACATATTAACCAACAGTCTAGTCCAAGACATACAGTACCATCTCCACGGACGTAAAAACTCACTTATCATCTAGTTTCTTAGCGTGCGCTGCTTCTATAAAATTGGCACCTAGAGTCAGAACTTTGACTATAAGGAACTCATATTGGTACTAAATCCATAATTTTTGGCAAATAAGTAAATATCAAAATTGAAGGGCATACGCACAACGTATTCAATCAACAAGACTCACCTGCGTAAAGTCACCGGTGGCGTAATCTCGCAGAAGAACATAACCATTTGTCTACAAATAAATAAATGACCACAATGTAACTTCGCCAAGTAGAGTAAGGAGGGACAACAATGAAACTTTACATCCAAACAATACCATGTCGTACCTCACCTTAAGGACTTTCTTTATGTTCTGCAATACCAAGGTTATTTTGTCTGGAGAAACTGCAGACAATGCAAATATCTGCTTTCCATGTTAAATAGCTCACTGCAAACAACTACTTCAAAATTTGAAAGCCATAACAGCCAAAATAGTAAGGAAAATATAACCATGTTTAAGCTTGAATACAAACTAAATAGTAAGGAAATTATAACCATGTTTAAGCTTGATTTGATTATATAACCATGTTTAACCATGTTATAGGAAATTATAACCACTAACGAAATTATAACCATGTTGTAAGTAGTTTAAGCTTACAACAAAACGAAACACAAACTAAATAAGCTTTAATATTCAGTATTAAACACGTAACAGCTTTATATAAATAAGAAAGATTATATAAAAAAGACTTACCGGAGTAAGGTCACCAACAACATAGTCCGTAGCAACATAATGAACAGCATAGTACCTCAAAAGTGATTATATAAAAAATATTAATATCCATAAGTTTGTACTCAATATGATAAGCATAAGCAAAGGAAGTATACTTACCAGGGTTTGATATTCCCCCGTGGCTACTACCGCTTCAATTTTACTCAAGATCGCAATCACCATAAGAATAAAATACAACAGAACCCAAACCACAAACATCCATAAAGAAAAAAACTGATTATGTATATTAATACTCAAGGTTCACATAGATACATCATGATTCAAAGTTTTTAAGCAAAACGGCCTGAGAGTCTTACTTATGCACAACTGCATAAGAATCTGCCTGAGATTCTTCCTTAAGCACAACTGCATAAGAATCTACATGCTAGCATGCTAAGCACATGTACAAAAGTGTTCCAAAAAAAAAGCAGCACAACCTGCCTTTAAGTCTTCAATATGCACAACCGCATAAGAATCTACATGTTAGCATGCTCATCTACAAAAGTGTGAACATATACAAGAAAAAAAAAGATAAAGCCGTATATGTTTGTTAATAAAGTGATAATTGAGCATTATATACGATGGCTGAGATATCTCCAAAAAAGTAAGTCGACCGCCGACCAGACTAGTCATTTATGATGCACTTCTTTGGATGAAGCACGTACCCTCCGATTCCAACATCTTGAAAGGTTGAAACAAACGTGTTAGCTTTCAGGACTGGTTCATTTGGGAGGAAAATTTTGTCCACCATCACCTTTCCAAGATTAGATGGTACAATACAACCGTGACACATACGTCCCATGGCACCAGTGCACAACCTACCAACAACAATAACTTCATCATCAAGGTTCAACAATGAACATGGAGGCATTTCAGTACCTGCTACTGATGAGCGACCTGGTGAAGGTGTTTGAGCAGGAGAAGGTGTTTGAGCAGGTGTAGGTGTTTGAGAAGGTGTAGGTGTTTGAGCAAGTGAATCATTCCGAATAGGAGAAGCTGAGTGACGTTGTGAACAACTGCTGTTGTTTGATGCAACAACTGACCCTAGCATCCCAGTTTTAATTTCCTTCACAATGTTACATACTGATCCTAAACCTGTGATCAGAACCTCCACCTTGGTACTTAGCTCCTCCAACTGATGCTTGACAGCTCCATCCTTGGATTTCAATTCTTGTACTTTGACACGCGCAGAGCGAGAAAAATCATATTGTGTACGAGTAACAGGACCAACAAAGACGAACCCGTCCTCTACATTCCTTCCCAAAATCTTTAGTCACTACATCTATGTCTGGTATAGGAATACCCGCATCTTTTTTCTGGTTGATATCTTCTTGCACCTTCTTAAGATCATCCTTCCATGTTGATAACAGTGCATGTGTCAGATATAAAATATATAAATGACTAGTAGATAATATACATATGAGTACTAAAACTCAGATGAAACACAACTGTAGGATCATAATATCGCAACGTACAAGGCTCGCGAGATTAATGAACGACGGCGTCGCGAGGGAGTCGCAGAGCTAAAATAAACGACGCATTGAATAACGACAGCAAAACATAAATAAGACGTGAGACTCAAGAGGATTAAGAAGTGTCGCGAGAGTGAATGTTTGTGCATCTGCGACACTTCGCGAGACATTCCCGAAAATAAAGGGGAGCTTAGTTGTCATCCACTATGTATTACCCTATATAAAGGGCTAAATGAGTCTGTAAGAGGAGAGATCTTTTTGGAATTGTTAGGGCAAGTCATTAGGAGAGAGAAAGTTTAAGAGTGTTTTAACTTCTAAGTGTATATAATAATCTATTTTCCTGTGTAAACACTTCATGAATTCAATCAATTAATGTTCTTGATCTTACATCTTCCAATGGATTAATTAAGCAAAATCGAGTAAGGGGTGTAGTGGGAAATCTCGCTACTACATATGCGCTAGAAAAGTGGACGAATCATTGGTAAAAGAGAGAAGATCGCAATTAAAGTTGTTTAAATCAAGAAAATGAGAAAGGAATATCTTAAATCGGATGAGACAGACGAAAAGGATATGGCAAAGCAAAGACAGACACAAGAGCAATGATTAGTGAATTTCATGAAAATATCGGGGAAAAATACACAAACGGGATTTTGAAGGAAAGAAGATTATGGATAGAGAAAGGGCATCACCTTTGAAGGATTGGGAAAAGCAGGAGATAACATTCACGGCAAGGGAAATATCAAAAGAAAACTTGGATCACATGTCTCCACCGGTGATTGCAATAAACGCGTATAAGGAAGGAGAGAAATCGGAGAATACGATGAAAACATGGGTGATGAATGGAGTTTTAATCGACACAGCAGTCTGGTGAACATCATGTTCTATCACGCTTACAAAAAGATGGGATATAAAGACGAAGATATGATTTTCGCGGCATACAATATTCAAGGTTTTGGTAAATCCATAACAAAAGCTAAAGGGGAGATAAAAATACGTATTCTTGTTAGGAGGAATCGAAACACGAGGTGACATTGAGTGTGGTGGATATGGAATCACCATATAACATGTTACTAGGAAGACCATGGGTACATGCAATAAAAGCTGTATGCGTCGACGCTTCATCAATGTATCAAGTTCCCTACACCAACCGGAATCGCCGAGATCGGAGGGGATGCTTTGCCAAAGGAAGAATATATTATCAAAATGAAGTAAAGTGTTGCGAGGAACAAATAAACAAGCGAAAGAACATATCAAAATACCGCAAAAAGATGGCGAGGGCAACTAAGAAAGAAGAAGAATTCGTAGTTTACATGATAAGAGCAAAGGAAGGAAAAGGCATACCCAAGCGAGATCTCGGGAGAAGAAGATGATCTTGCGAAAGGACCAACCCCATGGGAGAACCGAAGGCCAGTTACGTCGCGTAATCAACTAAAGAAGTGAATATTGAACTAAGGAAAAACCCAAGATGCTAAAGATTGGAACTAGCATGGAAGCAGATGAAGAAAAAAGAACTGTCGATCTCTTGCGAGATTATAAAGACATCTTCGCATGGGATATGGATGAAATGCCTGGTATAGATCCGTCGATCGCCTGTCACAAGTTAGAAATTGATAAAAACGTGAAACCATTTAAACAAAGAATTAGAAAGATAGCAACAAAGATATCACCTCGGATAGAAGAAGAACTACGAGAAGATGCTGGATGCAGGAATTATTAGACAAGCAAAATATCCTGAATGGATAGCGAATATGGTTATAGTTCCAAAGAAGAACAAGGGAATACGGATTTGCATTGATTTCACTGACTTAAATAAAGCTTGCCCTAAAGACAGTTTTCCACTGCCAGATATTCCACAACTAGTCGAATCAGCAGCCGGGAATGAGAGAGTATCATCTCTGGACGGATACAAAGGTTACAACCAGATTCCCCTCGCCGAGGAAGATCAGGAGCATACTGCTTTCTTCGCTCCAAGAGGATTATATTGCTATACTAAAATGCCGTTTGGTTTACGAAATGCTGGAGCAACATATCAGAGGATGGTAGAAAAGGTATTCGCAGAATGGATACATAAAACACTAGAGGTATACGTAGATGACATGTTAGTAAAAAGTAAAAAGGCAGAAGATCATGTGCAAGACTTGAAAGAAATTTTTGAACAAATGAGGCGTTTCAACATCAAAGTCAATCCAGAAAAATGTACCTTTGGAGTAGCGCCGGAAAGTTCTTGGGTTACATTATATCAAAGGAAGGAATACATGTTGATCCTAGAAAGTAAAAGCAGTTCAGCGATATGCCGACACACTGCGACAATGAGGATGTTCAAAAGTCAATGGGTTACTAGCATCACTAGGAAGGTTCATCTCGCGGTCATCCGATAAGTGTAAACACTTTTTCAATGTTCTCAAAAAAGGATCGAAATTTAAGTGGACTACGAATGTGAAAAGGCTTTGCAAGGGATCAAAGAGCATTTAATGGATATATCCATTATGCGAATGCAACTGTGAGAGGAATTATTAATATATCTCGCGACAACATCGCATGCCTTAAGTGCGCTTTTTACCGCGAATGGACGCAGGAGTGAAAAACCAATCTATTATATCAAAAAACTTTTAATGCAAAGAAAAGAAATTATTCAAGATTGAAAAACTAATCCTCGCGTTAGTCTATGCGTCGTTTAAACTTCGCATATATTTTCGGAGCACATACTGTTAAAGTGGTGACAAAGGTACCAATTGAGTCGGAATGAAAAAATTCAAAAAGATCGGGAAGAGTCGAAAGGTGGAATGCTCAAATAAGCCATTACAAATCGAAATATGAAATATTATCTTCAACAAAGTCACAAAGTTGTCGCAGACTTTCTCGCACTTTCCTTTGGAGGAAGATGAAGCAAGGATGAAATGATGGATGTAGAAGAAAAGCATGGAGATCCAAAAGATTTGTTAACTCGAGCCGACGGTGGGAAATATTAGTGGACGGATCATCCAATGGAGAAGGTAAAGGAGTAGGAATTGTTGTGATTTCGCCTGTAGGCAATAAGTTAGCTTTCGCTTTAGATTGGAATTTGAGTCTACCAACAATGAAACGGAGTATGAAGCTATAATACATGCTCTACACCCGCAATAGAAATGAAAACTGGAGAATGTGAGGATCACCAAAGGACTCGCAATTAGCAATTTGTCAAATAACAGAGAAGTATGCTACAAATGATCCATCTCTACGAAATACAGAAGCTTGTAGAAGTATTGTCAACACGTATACCAAAAATAAAATGGAGGCACATATCAAGGAGAGATAATAGACTCGGGCAGACGCTTTTGCCTTTATATCAAGTATGATGACAGACTCCAACGGCGAGGAATATCAAAATACGTACGCCATCGGCGCCATCAATTAATAAAGAGGAGAGACAAGAAGCAGATATAATGATGGTGGTAGATGAAATGCAAGGTCGCGAGGAAGACTGGAGAGTGGAACTTCACGCGTACTTAATGAAAGGCGAGGTACCGAGAAATAGATTGGAAGCACACAAGTTAAAAAGCCGGCGACGAATTATGAACTACGAGATGGCGTGCTTTATCGACGTTCTTTGAGGGACCCTCGCTAAGATGTCTCACAAGGAAAGAAGGAGAAACCATATTGAAGATGCCGCATAGTGGGGATGCCGAAATCACAACAAGCGGAGATCTTTGGCATATAAGGCAAAGACGCAAGGATATTATTGGCCATATATGCATGAAGACGCGAGAGCAATATCCAGGCGTTGCGAAGATTGTCAGAGACATGGGAAGAAGATACATGCACCGGGGAGCACAGCTAAATTCTTCAAGAAGTGTATGGCCTTTTGGAAAATGGGGTTTAGACATTGTGGGACCATTCTTACCGGAACAGATGAGAAGATATTTAATCGCGCAATGCCGACTACTTCACAAAATGGTCGAGGTGAAAGCGGTCCAAAGACATTCGCGATAAGGATATTTTTACTTTCATATTTGAAAATATTATATGCAAGATTTGGGATTCCCTGCACAATTGGTATCCGATAACGGAAGCAAGCTTGAAGGGCAAAATATAGAGTTGCTACTCAATGCATTTCGGATAAGATGTGGAAAATCAACTCCATTATATCCACAAGCTAATGGTCAAGAGGCAACAAACAAAACAATTGCCGATATATTGAAGAAAAAGTTGAAGGACACAATAGAGGATGGTGCGAACAAGTACCCAATGCAAGATGGGCCTATAATACAACTAGAAGAGAAGCCACGGAATGTCCCCTTTTTGCTTAACTTACGGAGTGGAAGCAAGATTCCCAACAGAGGTCGTGATTCCGACAACCAAAAAAGAGGTCCTGGGAGAAAAATCTTAGTGCAGGCAACATTCTAATCAAGTTGGATGAATTGGAAGAAAAACGAAAAAGGCCTTGCGACACATGGAGAATTATCAGCGAAGACCGGCTAGAGAATATAACAAGCGTGTCAAAATACGTGAGTTCCAACCAGAGACTTGGTGTTGCGTGAAACCCCAATATATCAACGAAAAGTGGAGGCAAATTGGCGAGAAAATGGGATGGACCGTATATCATCAAAGAAGTAGTTGGGCACAGGGGCATATAGATTGATGGATCCCGAAGGAAGAGATGTGGGACAAAAAGTTGGATAGACCATGGAATAGGTTATATCTAAAGAAATATTACCCGTAAAAATGAGAGAGGAAAAAGGAATCAAAATGAAGTACTTCTTCGCAAGATATTTGCGACATTCAAGAAATGCGGAGAAAATACGCGAAGATCTCGCGACAAGAATAACAAAAAGTCATGAATGACTTAACAAAACAACAAAGAGATAATGAATGATTAAATGAATGAATTGCGAATATCTCGCGAACAAAATAGCAAAGGATGAAGAATGATTGAATAAAAGAATGAATGAATGGGACGAACCTTTATGGCGTACACCCTAGTTCGCGAATAACATTTCGTAAGAGGCAAATGTAAGACCTAAAGTGCGTCATATAAGGGGGTATCTCTCGACATGGCTCGGGGGAAGGTTACACCGCTCCCGAAGCCCGAGTCATGGAAATTTGGGGCCCATGAAAGCCTATCCTAAGAGATACCTTGGATTCCCAACTATATATATAAGGTTATACCACAGTTTGGGCGACCGAGGGTCTCTTCTTAGGAGTCGTGTATGCTCAAGGCGCCGAGGTACACGGTTGAGCCAGAGTGCCCGGGATGGATGAACCTACCCCGGCCATTCTTGGCAAGTCTTGGCATATGTTGCACTCGCCCAAGAAAACTCCACTTAGGGTGCAGTCGTAACCATAAACCATATAGGTATAAGGGATAAAGGCTGCGAAAACAACCGGTTGTTGTTAAGACCGGATGGGAGGAGCTAGTCTTGTATGGCCGATGTTTCGCCTCCTTGAAGGGGCAACCGGGGAGATGATAAGGGCGACGCTCTCCATTAGGGGGGGTGTCAAAACAGACGCAAATGTCATGAGGCTATGTTCTCGCAAGAGAATTTAGGCTCGTCATATTTGTGCAATGATCCTGCAGAGGCAATAATACTAACGCGAGGGTAAGGCGAGATCAATGGGTCTTTACACGAAAGTGTACGGACGTCCTGCGATTTCGTCGCACGACGGCAATGTCATGGGGCTATGTGTTCGCAAGGATATATAGGCCTATCATATTGTCGCAACTAAAACATCTGCAGAGGCAAAAATACTTGGAAAATGATAAGGCAAGATCAATGGGTCTTTACATGCAAGTGTAAAGACGTCCCCGCGATTTTGTCGCAATAAAAGGTGGCGAGGGAAGACCTCTAACTAGGGAGGTCTAACTTGGAAGACCACACAAAATGATAAGGCAAGGTCAATGGGCCTCTGCATGAAAATGTAAGGCGGCCTGCGACTTTGTCGCAGTTGAGAAGAATTAAAATCAAATCCCTAATTGGGATGGATTTACTTAATAAAAAATTCAATGAGCGAACATGCTCGCAAGGTGATCTTAACTAAGAAAGGAAGAAAGAAATATGGAAATTACTCAATCAAAAGAGTTAGGTCACTCAAACAAAAAGGAATTCTAACAAATTACAAAGAGAATTTAACTCTCTGCATCTGCAGAGGATGGTTGAGGCTTTTCCGCGCCTTTATCAGCTTCACATCCGCCAGTTGATGGATTTTCTTCAGAAATGTTTTCTTCACCTTTGTCCTCGCCAATTGCTGGACTTTCATCAGAAATTTTTCTATCTTCATCGACGACTTCCTTATCAGAGAGATCTTCGCCACTTTCATATTCATAATCACTATCTGGAGCATTGGGAACTTCATCATCACTTACTTCCAAAGGATCGACGTGGATAGGATCAAGAGACTTGGACAGCAAAATATTATTCACAAGAATTTCCGCTTTAGGAGAGAATTGGCGAAGCAATGCCTTCTGACGATTTTTACTATCAATGTCCTTACAATAAGACATATAATCAAATCTTCGCTCTGCACGGTCGCGAGAACGAGCAAGAGACGCAGAGAGTAGTCCGTTTTCCTTGCGAATTCTAGAATAATCGGACTCCGAGGGTGGAAATAGTGGAGCGAAGCTTTCTCTCGAGTCCGCATAACAAATACACAAGATCGTAGAAAATTCTTATCGAACATTATTGGCATCTTCAGGGTAATAAAGCATTCATGGAATAAATACATAAGTTAAGATAGTCAAATAATTTGACTACCTTCCTTCGAGAAGTAAGATGTTGAATTAAAGCTGCGAAATTATTCCCCAAGCGGTCCATGACATCATCAAATGAATCTCCCACTAAGCCTTTCAATCGAGATCGCAAATTCTTTTCATTAGAAACAAGTATGGAGTTTTCGGTCGCGAGTAGAGTTGGATTTTTCTAATTGGACACATTGTTCTTGGAATTGCTTCGCTTTTACACTCAACGTTATTCTACCCTGAATAAGTTTATCTCTCTCGCAGTAATTTCTTCAAGTTGGCTTTTCAAAGTATGATTAGCTTGTTTGTGTTCTTCACATAACTTTTGACAAGCATTATACTCATTAAGAGTAGCTCGCCATCTTATTCAACAGAGAACGTTTCTCTTGAGAAAGAGTTCGATTCTCATCGATAAAGTTTCCAACTCCAAATTAGTTTTAGTCAAAGCATAAGAGAGGCGAGATAAGTCATTACTTAATGAGACTTGCTCTTGCGATAAATCAAAATTCTCTTTAGACAAGTTATTTATTTGATCACCGTATAGGTATGAAGATTATCTAAGAGATTATACTTTGCTCCATCCAAGCATCTCTTTCAACTCGAACTTCTTCAAATGATAGACTCCGTTTGATATATCTCCATTATTCGTTTCTGTTTAATACTTTGAGGACAACGAGCAAGGGTTTGAGTTACAAAAAAAAAAAAAAAAAAAAAAAAAATGGGGGACGGCAAGAGCATACCTTTTAATTCTTCATTCTTCTTGCGAAGATTATCACGATCTAGTGAGATACTCGAGAAATTTTTGATTTTCAAGGAGGAGATTATTGCACTTCACAGCCATAACTTGGAGATCATCCTTGACTTATTAACCTCTTGAACTAAAGATGCTTGCGAGATCCTCTCCTGAGAACCAAGATGCTTACTTAAAATCTCGCAGACATTCGATTTGACAGATCGGTAGAAGCCTTTTTGGCATCATTCACGAGATCGTAAAGGACCTTAAAGGCCACATCTATCCCCTCCAAATTTTCAGCCGAGTTAGAGGAATTTGTTCAAACAAAGAAGACGAGTCGTCCTTTGTCAAAGGAACCTCATGAGAAGAGGAGGTTTCGGGAGAGAGAAGTGATTGGAGAAATAGCAGGGATATTGATAGCAGGAGAAGGTATAAGATCGTTTGTAGTAGGACAGGTTATAAGGAACTTGGTCTATGAGGAGTTGAGGCATAGAAATATTGTCGTTGGTAGTAGTACCGTGGGAAGGGGGCACAAATTATCTTGCGAAGATTTCGCAGACAGGAGATGAAGGTGTGAATGAAGGAAATGGAACGTCTTCTGAGTAACAGTTTGGAGTAGCGAGGCTTTTTGGGAGCATGACCCGTAGTTTTATCATCCTCCCGCGAATGACAAATTAAATAAAAAGCGAGAGGCAACAATGTATTGTTGATAAAAAATAAATGTTTCTTGAATACCTTGTCACTGCAGGATTTCTTTTTTGAAGCCATAGATTTTGCTCAAGTGAGCTTTGGTTGTGCGGGGATTCTTGTTGCGAAGTAGATTTCGATGGCGAGCCCAAAGAAAGAAGAGGATTCTTCACGGTAAACTTATTTCTGGGTTGGTTCTTGCTAAACAACAATGGCAAAAGAAAACTACAAAGTTAATCATACCAGTATGATTTCAACAAAGAAAGCTAATATCAAATTTGATCAACCACAAAATCAGCCAGATGTGGCAAAATTAACAAAACCGGGACGCCATGAGAGTAACAACTCGGTAGGGAATAGTTAAGGTGGTGAAGAAGACGATAAGAGACAACAATAAGCAAACACTTGCGGAACGATGAAGAAGAAGAACACTTTGCGCATGATGAAGAAGATGAAAAGGAAAAGGAAAATTTTTCACAAGGGATGCTCCTATAAGTAGACGAGAAAATATTATGACCGGATAACATTAAATGCACCGGTAAAAGAGGTAAATATAGACACGTGTAAGCGGTCACTGCTAAATCCAAGGAAACCTGACGGAAAGAACTTTAGTAAAATCCAAATATACAATTGTATTTCTTGATAGGCGAGGAAAAATTGCGATACTTTGATTATTTTCTCGTAATTCCCGAGACAAGAAATGGCACTTCGCATATGTATTACAAAGAAGCTTGAACTACACAAAAGAATAGAGGCAAGTACGTACTTTTGAGAAAAGTATTCTTTCGCTCGTTCCTTCACCAATTGAAACCAAGGAATATGACAACAATGAATTTTTCCTTCAAATCGCTCTTCAAGCAATATTCAAGGAAAAAGAGGCAAGATGTAGGATCATAATATCGCAACGTACAAGGCTCGCGAGATTAATGAACGACGGCGCCGCGAGGGAGTCGCAGAGAGCTAAAATAAACGACGCATTGAATAACGACAGGCAAAACATAAAGAAGACGTGAGACCTGGCGAGGATTAAGAAGTGTCGCGAGAGTGAATGTTTGTGCATCTGCGACACTTCGCGAGACATTCCCGAAAATAAAGGGGAGCTTAGCTGTCATCCACTATGTATTACCCTATATAAAGGGCTAAATGAGTCTGTAAGAGGAGAGATCTTTTGGAATTGTTAGGCAAGTCATTAGGAGAGAGAAAGTTTAAGAGTGTTTTAACTTCTAAGTGTAATTCTATTTTCCTGTGTAAACACTTCATGAATTCAATCAATTAATGTTCTTGATCTTACATCTTCCAATGGATTAATTAAGCAAAATCGAGTAAGGGGTGTAGTGTGGGAAATCCTGCTACTACAACAACCTGACTCACAAAGTGTTTTTACGCACTAGGTAGAATTTCCCCTCCCTCTTGTGTAGTTGCAGGATTTCCCACAACACACCCCATGTAATATTTCATAGATCCAAATCTATTTCATAATCAAAATAAAGATTAAAGTGCTAAAATATAAATGGAGACACAAGATTTACGTGGTTCGATCAATGTGATCTACATCCACGGGGTTAGGGTTTTTCACTATGATTATTAAAATTACATTTGGGTTACATTGGGAATCTCCATTAATGGATATTTAATAGAGCTCTAGATCTAGTTTTAAGGGAAGAAGATGATAAAGAAAATAAATTCTCTCTCTAAAAAATATCTCTCCCTAAAATAATATCTCTCTCTTACTAAATCTGTCCTCTCTCTCTTACAAAATTGTCTCCCCCTTCTCTCTCCTGCTCTCCTCTTTATATAGGTGTTTACATAGTGGATGATAGCTAAGATGTCATTTAATTTCGGATATGGCTTATGGTAACCTCGCGAGCTTGTAAATGTTAATTTCAGCAAAACATCTTTAATTTCGCTAAATTACCGCACTTTAGTCATGTTTACACCGTTGTCATCTGTTATGTCATTCCCGTAATTATTTTACGACGTCCTCGCAATCGTTGTTGATGAGATTTTCATTTGGTGTGTCGTTGTTGCGATATTTGGATCCTACATCTTGCCTCTTTTTCCTTGAATATTGCTTGAAGAGCGATTTTTAAGGAAAAATCCGTTGTTGTAGTAGTCTTTGATCTTTGTTGATGAAGGAACGAGCGAAAGAATACTGGACTTGAAAAGTACGTACTTGCCTCTATTCTTTTGCGAAGTTCCGAAGCTTTGCGAAATAAATAAGAACTATCAACCCTTGAAGTATAAGAAGTATGAAGTATCCTTGAAGAAGTATAAGAAGTATCCGTCCTTGATTGTGAATAAGAAGTATTGCCTCTCTTCATGCGAAATTCCATTTTTGTTGAGGATTCTTGTTAATCATCAGTGAACGTCCACTTTGGAAATAATTCTTGCCGAGAAGATAAAGAATATAAAATGTTTGTTCTTAGTAATCCATAGTTGCCTCTGTTCTTTATCTACGAGGGTAGAATCGTTGAAAAAATGTTGAATGAGCGAGTTATTTCTTCATTCTTATCTTGCCTCTGTCTTTTGTTTTGTGCTCATGCGATAGTATAATCTCTTCGAGTTGCTTTTAATTTTGCGAAATAATTGTGCGAAATAACCACATTTTGCAAAATGATCACATTTTGAGAAATTCTGACTCATTCTGCGAAATTATGAATACCTCTGCGAAATTCTGAATAATACCCTGAGAAATTATGAATAATACTCCTGAGAGATTCTAAATAATACTGCTGAGAGATTTTGAATAATACTTCTTTGTTATTTTCGCTGTCTCAGACTTATTTCCATGTATATATTCACAAACTTATTTGTTTACATATAATCATTTTCGCAAGCTTATTTGCTTACTCATTTTCTTATGTGGTCTTATTTTGCCTTCCTAGTTAAAGGTCTTATTGTGCCACCTCTTGTCATTACGACAAAATCGCAGGACGTCTTTACACTTTCATGTAAAGACCCATTGATTTTGCCTTATCATTTCTTAGTATTGTTGCCTCTGCAGGATAATTTTATTGCGACAATATGACATGCCTAGATTTCCTTGCGAAAATAAAGCCCCATGACATTGCCGTCTTGCGACGAAATCGCAGGACGTCCTAACACTTTCATGTATTGACCCATTGATCTCATCTTATCTTTGTCTTTTGTATTATTTCCTCTTCAGGATCATCGCACAAATATGACAATCCTAAATTTTCTTGCGAAAATAAAGCCTCATGACATTTGCGTCTTAAGACAGATTATCACTCCTAATGGAGGGTGCCGCCCTTATCATCTCCCTGGTTGCCCCTTCAAGGAGGCGTACATCGGCCATACAATAATAGCTCCTCCCATCTGGTCTTAACAACAACCAGTTATTTTCGCAGCCTCTTATCCCTTTTACCTATAGGGATTATGGTTACGAGACTGCACCCTAAGTGGAGTTTTCTTCGGGCCGAGTGCAACATATGCCAAGACTTGCCAAGAATGGCCGAGACACTTCAAATGCCCCAGGCACTCTTGGCTCAACCATGTACCTCGGCGGCTTGATCATGCGCTGACTCCTTAGAAGAGACCCTCGGTCGTCCAACCAGGGTATAACCTTATATATATAGTTGGAAATCCAAGGTATCTCTCTTGGATGGGCTTTATTGACCCCAAATCTCCATGACTCAGGGTCCAGGGGCGGTGTAACCTTTTCCCTGAGCCATGTAAAGAGATACCCCCTTATATGACGCACTTTAGGTCTTACATTTGCCTCTTGCGAAATTTTATTCGCGAACTAGGGTGTATGCCATAAAGGTTCGTCCCATTCTTATGTCTCTGCGAAATTGTATTTGCGTTTCTGCGAAATTTTCGCATTTCTTTATTCTTTCATTTCTGTCATTTCTGTCAATTCTTTCAATCATTATTTGCGAAATAATCATTCTTTTCTTCATTCTTTGCGAGATAATCATCAACTCTCTTCTTTGCGAAATAATCAAAGATCTTTTGAAGTAATGAAATACCAAATTCATGCCTCCGACTAACTAATTGTACTAGAAGTTCGTAATTGTACAATTTCTGCAAACTTAAGCCTTGATATTTTGTTTACCGTTGGGTGAACTTTAATGGGCTTGGAAGAATCGGGCTTATTGGTTACGTCACGCTAGTATTTGGGAAGAAGACATTTGCGAAGACATCTGCGAAGTAAACTTATATTTTGCTCTACATCTGCGAATAAATGTAGTTGTTTAATTCTTCCTTTCATATTTTTCTCTATCTTCGCACGTGCTGCGAAATATTTTCACTACATGTTCTATTTCTTCGCAGAATATTCTTCCATTGTTATCCGACAAAACAAAATCATCTTCGCAGAAACGTTACCACTGTGTACTGTTCATTCTCCTTTTCCTCTTCTTTCAAATTTTCATCTATTGTTTTGATAATCTCCATTGGAGAAGAATGGATTAACTCTTTGCTTCGTGTAGTTTTCTTGTTTTCTTGGTCCATACTTGTTTAGTTCTTTTGCTTTTGATGATTTCCACTTGACATTGTTACTATTGCTTTGAGCTTTCCCCTTTTCTTCGCTGTTGGCATGCAATTATCATTTGCTTCTTACTTGCTTGTTAGTTTAACTTTATTTTTGACTTTTGTTTGTGTAGGAATGCATATGTTATTCTCATTTTAATGTCTTTCTTATACTCTTCCTCCTCGTCCTTCTTTCTTCTTCTCCTGAGTTGTTTTCGCTAGAGTATATGACAAAGTATATTCACCTAAGTTGCTGACTAGTTTTCATCTTCCTTGTTGCTAACCGATGTGATTTGCCAACCTCATGAACTGCGGTTTTCTTCGCAGAGGGGATCTTATCTTCGCGTATGCTGCGAAATTATATTACTTCCAAAGTTCTTGTTTTCTTCGCCATGTTCTCCTCTTGCTCTCTTAGTCTTGCTGTTTTACTTCGCTAGAAATTTTGATAGTAAATCTTTTCTTTGCTGGAATACAATTATACTTTCCTTTTCTTCGCTGGAAATTTTAACGTGTTGTCTTAACTCACGAGATAGACAAATGGTAGGGGTTATTGCCTTAACTTCGCATAGTTTGTTATCTCTTCATTTGCTGTCAACAATTTTCTCCATAGAAGACGTTTGATCGTTCCTTGCTTCAATCAACATACCAAGTCAGTGAACAATCTTTACATGCTTGAGATAGTTGTTATGGTATAAAGAATTAAATTTATCATTGTAAGTTCGGCTGAGATCGAAAATCTTTATACTCCATTTATTTTTTTTTATTTTTTTTTGAAAAAATGGTTTTGTAAAACAAAACTCGTTTTGAAGAAAATTTTCGTTAAATAAATCAAGTTCTTGTAAAGAACATAGATTGGTTTTGGATAATTTTCTTTAGACTTCATTTAGAAACTCCAAGATTCAATTAATTGAAGACAAATTTAGAGAAAAATGGAAGGGATCTGCTTCTTTTAGAGCTAGTTGTTAGCCAGCCTGGTTAATTTCTTTGCTCTGTCCATTGTTCCTCGTCTTGATGAATCTTTGCTCAAACTATTCAAGCCCTCCAATTTATTTTAACGCCTACGTTTTCGTGTCTTAGCTCGACTTCCTATTTCTTTGCACCGCTAACTTCTTTTCTATGAGACTCGTAGACCTGATGTCTTTTTCTTCTTTGCGCAAAGTTAGTTTGCACACGGCACCCTGTGATTAAACCAAAGCTTCAATTATTATTCTCTTTGTGTGACCGATGTCTTCCCATTAGTCTTCATGGACATCTTTACACATGTGCATTTTCTTCATGCTGGTATTTCTTTGCTTGCCATACTATTTCATCTATACTTTTTGCGAGAGCTCATCGCCTTCCATTGTTTGATATTATTGTCTTCTTTTTCTTTGTACCTATCTGCTATATTTCTCCATCATACTGGTTGCTCGAAATGATCTTTTGTGGCTGCTTTCTTCTCTGCTGGTTCCTTACCTGTGACACTTCAAGCACGATAAACCCTCAATTTTATTCGCTATCTGATTCTTCATTGTTCTTATCCCTGCTCCTTCGCAGACAGTCGATAACAGTTCTCTTAGGTTGTAGTTGCAGGATTTCCTACACTACACCCCTCATTAGATTCAACACAATTAGTACCTTTAAAGATGAATAACTATGAATTTGATTGATTACTTTCTTGAAATGTCTACAAAGAGTGATAGAACAAAATTAAGGAAATTACAATCACTCTAAATTTTCTCTCTCCTAATGACTTGCTTAACAATTCAAAAAGACCTCCCCCACAACAGACTTACTCGACCCTTTTATATAAGGTATTACATATTGGATGACAGCTAAGCTGTCCTTTATTTTCGGGAATCCTTCGCGAGGTATCGCGAGTTCATAAATGTTTGTCTTCGTGACGCTCCTAAATCTCATTGAGTCTTCACACTTTTCTCATGTTAAGGTCTGCGTCATCTAATCGTCATTTAAATTACTTCCTGCGACACCTTCGCAATACTGTCGTTTATTGATCTCGCAAGGTATTGATGTCGCGATATTCTGATCCTACATCTTGCCTCTTCTCATGTCTTTTCTGCGAAGGAGAAAATGTCATGAGAATTTATATTTTAAAATGCCGCCATTGCTCATCTTCTTCTCGCGATTGTTCACTTTTATCCGTTTTATTCATGTACGAATTTATTACAGTGTTTCTTCTTCCACTCTTTTCTTGACACGTCTCTTTCAACCGCTTATTCTTGACCATTCACGTCCCATCTCGCATTAAATGCATTTGTTTTCTCGAGGATTCTCTTCTCTATATATAGTTTTCTCACCCTTCTCTTTTTCTCTTTTATTTTCTCTCTGCAACTTTCCTTCAACTTCCTTCCTCCACAATTTGCGTTTACGCTCATTTTCAAATCCCCCTTTTTTTTTTTCTCTTGATTTACGCTTCTCCTTCATTCCCATACTGTAATAATGGCTTCACTTGGTCGTACATACGCACCCCTTTTCAATGATGTTCAAAAGAAGTTACGGGAAAAGGGTTTCACTTTATCAACCATTCCCGATCAAGAATCTTCATCTATACTTTCAAAAAATTGTTTTCGATCATCAATGTGATGATCATAAAATCATAGTCTCGCTAGGTCAACTCCTCGCAGGACTCCCTATTCCTCTATACAATCCCGACATACCATTATTCTATGACATCCTTGCTCATGAAAAATTCTCGCGAGCTGTTTATCAGTTGAGTGGCGACTGCATCCGTTTAATGCTTGAATTCGCCAACCGTGGCGCTGGTAAAGGATCTTTATATCCTGATAATGTTAGAGATCCTAAATTTGTAAATTTAGAGATACTCTCCACAGAAGTATCTTGTAGAAAATTTCTTTGCAATTATGCGATAATAAACATGAGAAATGATAAATCTCGCATTTGCCAGGCGCTCGATCAAGAAAAAAGATAATGTTGATCTTTGATAAGCTGCTCATGCAAGATATTGATTGGCATTCGGGCAATAATAGTACTCCTCGTCATTCCAAAGATGAGAAATGGTGGGTTGTTCCTTTATTTTTGAATGGATCTTATATCGCAGTTCACACGTACTTCTGCCCAAATCTCGCAAACTATCACCCTTGGGAATTTAAGTGGCCCGAGAAGACAAAAGAGGTATATTTCCTATTTTAGGCTTTGCTTTCGCAATATTCCCTTATTTTTATATCTACTGAATCTGTAAAATTTACAGGTTGACAAACTGAGGAAGAGTTATGAAAGAAATCCAAAGGCGAGTACCCTAGCGATACTCCGATCGATCACGGATGAAGTAAGAAACATTTTCTTTTGTTATTTTAAACAATATTGTTGCCTTTGTTTCTTATCTTTATTCGTGTTCGAAGGTTGAAGTTGAAGAAGCTGCAGCTGCGAAGGTTAAAGGCAAGAGTAAGATCATCTCTCGCAAGGATAAATCTTCTGGTCCATCTTCTAAAAAACGGAAACTCCAATCTCCTTCTCATTCTAATTCCCAAACCAGCGAGAACTCTGACGAAGATGAAAATGAGATTGGTACTTCTTCTGCGAAGGAAAATCATTCAGTCACCTCTGCTATGGCGCAGTTATCTGGTATCTTATCCGATTCTATGCAAGGATTAGGAGATGATCATTTAACTGCTACTTGCGTAGCTCTCGCTAAAATTTGCGATGCCCCTCTATTAGAGGATAATGAATCTTTTCGCGGAGTTTCCCGAACATTGACTTCCAGTCACTTAAATGCTCTCACTGCTTTGTTTATGTTCATATTCCTTTGTTTCTCTGTAATTTTGATTATAAGCTTTCTCTTAACAATTTCTTTATTTTCTTTTATAGTCTGGAAGCGCTTCCTTTGTTGTTGCCTCAAATCTCGAGAAAAGACGCGACAACCTTGAAAAGAAAAATCTCCAACTCAAAAAGAGGATCCAAGAACTAGAAACTGAAGTTGCGATGTCTCGCAAGAAAGATGAAAGAATTCAACAGGTTGGAAGTTGAGTCTGCTTCTCAGAAGACTAAAATGTCTACTCTCCAAAGTGCAAATCAACAACTTTATGGTACAAAATTTTTACTCTTCAAGTTGTCTTTATTTTATCATCTACTTTTCTTTGCCTGATTTATTATTTTCGCAGACATATATAATCTCTCTGAAGAAGCCATTCTTCTCCATTCATTTCCCGAGCCTATGGACAATGATGTTCTTCTTACCCATCTCAACGAATCCTTAAGTAGTTTATCAAACAAAGTTGATTCCCTTCCATTAAATGAACTTCAAACCAAATATCGTCTTTTAGAGATTGAACACAGATCTAGTTTAGGTTTAGCCAACCGATTTAAACAAATGTATCGTGATTCCCATAAGAAAACCAAAACCTTAAGGAAGAAAATTAGTGGTCTCATAGATGACAAAGACCGCATCACTAATAAAGGTGCACAGGCATTAGCAAACTTTCAAAAATCTCTTCTCGAAGTACAAATTGAACGAGATGAATCCCTTCAAATCGAATGCCATACTTAATTGAGCGAGAAGAGCAAATTCGTTCGCTTCTTGTTATAAATAATGATGATGAGTTCGCTTGGGCTGCGAAGGTTCTAGATAATGCCAGGGAATAACTTAGGTGTTGATGTTAGTCTTCATGCCGAGCATACTTGCCTTGGTTAAAGATATGATATCAGATGAGAGAAGGTTGTTTATTATACTTTACTGCTCCTTACTTCTGTATTATTGTTATTGAATTGTTAACCCATTGTCATATGTTTTGCAGAATCCGAGAAGAGATTTCAAACAAGGATTGAAGAACTTGAGTCTGAAAAAGAACAACTTGCACAAGACTTTTATCTTTGCAACAACAAGTATTCTAAGTTGAAGAAACAATCGCAAGCTACTGATGCGAACTTCAACAACTATCTTCATTCTCTTTCGCAATCAAACTATTGAGACAGTTTGCAATGACCACAAGATTCCTCTTAGTTCATACCCTTGTCTTCTTGATAATATACCTGAAGATATGCCTTTCTCTGACGTTTCTAATGGCGAAGCTAGTGAAGAAGAAGAGTCTCGAGAAGAAGGATGAAATCGAAGAATCGATAAAGAAGAAGAATCTCCCAAGAAATAACTTCCTTTTCTTCTTTCATTTCTTGTAATATATGTATATATATCCTTTTAATCTTCTATTTCTATAAACTTTCATTGTAAATTTCTTGGATTTCTCGATATGAATTCAACCTTTGTTTTCTTTACTTGCGCATACTAATCAAGCAATTCTTCTTTGTAGTACATTATCATTTATTTTCTTGTTTCCATAAATCTATCATATGAAAATGAATAACAAAATTTCATCACATGCATTCCCATACTTGCCTCTATTTATTTGCAAATGAGAGATTTATTTTGAAGTTCATCATCGCGACAAGATCAGCAGGATATCATCATAAATGAAGAAATCTATTAATCTTGCCTTAACATTTCTTGTGTGGTCTTATTTTGCCTTCCTAATTAAAGGTCTTATTTTGCCACCCCTCGTTGCGACAAAATCGCAGGACGTCTTTACATTTTCATGTAATGACCCATTGACCTTGTCTTATCATTTCTTAAGTATTTTTGCCTCTGCAGATATATTTTATTTGCGACAATATGATAGGTTTAAACACTCTTAATGCAAAATCCCATGACATTTACCGTCTTCGCGACGAAATCGCAGGGCGTCTTTACATTTCTATGTAAAAACCCATTGATCTCGCCTTATCCTTGCGTTAGTATTATTGCCTCTACAGATCATCGCACAAATATGACAAGCCTAAATTTCCTTGCGAAAATAAAGTCTCATGACATTTGCATCTTTTGACACTTATCAGCTCCCTAATGGTGGGTGCCGCCCTTATCTTCTCCTGGTTGCCCCTTCAAGGAGGCGTACATCGGCCATACAAGACTAGCTCCTCCCATCCGGTCTTAACAACAACCGATTGTTTTCGCAGCCTCTTATCCCTTATACGTATATGGTTTATGGTTACGAGACTGCACCCTAAGTGGAGTTTTCTTCGGGCCGAGTGCAAGATATACCAAGACTTGCCAAGAATGGCGAGACACTTTAAATGCCCAGGCACTCTTGGCTCAACCGTGTACCAGGCGCCTTGAGCATACATCGACTCCTTGGAAGAGACCCTCGGGCGTCCAACCGGGGTATAACCATATATATATAGTTGGAAATCCAAGGTATCTCCCCCGGATAGGCTTTCATGGGCCCCCAAATTTCCATGAATCGTGTTCGAGGAGCGGTGTAACCTTTTCTTGAGCCATGTCAAGAGATTCCCCCTTATATGACGCACTTTAGGTCTTACATTTGCCTCTTTCAAATATCATTCGCGAACTAGGGTGTACGCCATAAAGGTTCGTCCCATTCACTCACTCTTTCATTTTTGTTAATTCATTCAATCATTAATTTTGTTTGCGAAGATATCTCGCAATCTTACATTGTTTAATCATTTTGTTTTTCAATTCTTCAATCAAATTGTCATACATTTTTTATTGCGAGATCCTCGCATATTTCTTCTTGCATACCTTGCATTAACGCATTGAGCTTGTCATCATTCAAAGAATCACGCTCCTTGACTTGTTGTGGTTGGAATTGTTGAGAACCACCTTGTTGTTGAGGTTGAAAGCGTGATTGTTGGAAACCACCTTGTTGCGCATATGGATTAGGAGCCGCTTGCTTGTTTGCATAACTAAAGTTAGGATGATCCTTCCAACCGGGATTATAGGTATTGGAGTATGGATCGTACCTTGGCCTTTGATTTGGATATAAAGCATTTACTTGTTCGGTCTCACCATCCGGAATAATTACCGCGGCCATCCTTTGAATCATTATCTCCATGTTACTTGTAGGATCATAATATCGCAATGCATAGGGCTCGCGAGATCAATAAACGACAGTACCGCGAGGGAGTCGCAGGAAACTAAAATAGACGACGCAATGGGAAACGACACACAAAACAACCGAAAGATATGGAACTCCGGCGAGGTTAAGAAGTGTCGCGAGATTGAATAGTTGTACACTTTGGCGACACTTAGCGAGACATTCCCGAAAATAAAGGATAACTTAAATTTGTCATCCACTATGTATTACCCTATATAAAGGGTTGAGTGAGTCTCATTGTAGAGAGAGATCTTTTTGGAATCGTTACTTTAAGTCATTAGGAGAGAAAAATTTAAGAGTGTTTTACTTGCTAAGTGTAATTCCATTTTCCCCAGATAACTCATGAAATCAATCAATAAACATTCTCAATTATGCAGCTTTCAATGAACTAACTAACAAAATATAGTGAGGGGTGTAGTGTGGGAAAACCTGCTACTACATATGCGCTAAAAGCAGAGGACGGCGGTGATTGACGAAGAAATTGGAAAGAATTTGGATTAACGGGAAGAGATTCGGAAAAGATACTCAAAAAATTCATTGGAAAAGAAAAATGGCTAGAAGAAGAAATGTACAAGGGCAACCAACGATTGTAAGAAGAAGTGGGAGACTTGCTGGAGAAAGGAGGAATGAAACAGGAGAATCATCAAGGATGAATAGGAGAAATGATGGAGAAGATCAAAATCAGCCACCAATCTCCCCGTAGTGAACACGTGAGGATTATGATAGAGTAAGTGTACATACTTGGAGATCTGATTACAAGACGAGAGAGAAGAGGAGCGAGCGGTTAGTAAACAATGGACAAGGAGGAGGAGAGCAAGAAATGAATGGAGAAATGAATCTAGGTAACGAAGAAATCGCAGCATTAGAAAGATTGAGACAAACAATACATGAGGAGAGACGGCTAGAGGGAGAGGAACGAGCAAACTTGACAAGACAGAATCATGAATTGAGGATGGAAAATATGAGGTTGCAAAATAGAGATCTAGAAGTAGCGTGAGATCAAGTTCAAGATCGAATAGAGAAGAAAGAAGGAGAGTTTTACCAACAAAAGCACCGATGGAGAAACACAAAATCCGAATATAGAGCATGGCGAGAGAAGAGAAGAAATAGAAGATCGTTATATTCCTCGGCCGAAAATCTTCAAAATGAGCGGAATAGGGAAAATCAAGGAAACATGCAACTCAAGAATTGAATGACCAAATCTTTGAAGGAGAATAATCTTGCACTGGAGAGAAGAACCTGAGAAGAAACCGAGAAATCGAGGATGACATTGAGAGACACTACATTGAACAAAAGCGCGCTAGCTCGCGAGAGAGAAAGGCTAAGAGAAGAAATGGAAAATCAAGAGATGGAGGAGGCAATACGGCGAATAACCATGACAACCGCGAAAGAAGAAGGGAACAAAATCGTGCCAATAGAAATATTAATGAAGAATATGAGAGGGCGCGGTGAGAGCGAGAGACAACCAAGAAGAGAGAACAACGATATAATGGTGTGCGGGTGTGAAAAGAAAGCGAAGAAGAGCGTCGCGAGGAAGAAGAGGAGAAAATAACGGCGAAGGTCAAAAGCAGACACGGCGAAGGAGGAAGCGAGCTAAAAAGACCAGTAGAATCAAATTCAGAGGCAAATGAACAAATCTTAAGAGAATTGGGTGAAATGAGAGGATTCTTGAATAATAGAAGGAAGGAGGAAGGAGACAATTGGACGAAGCCATCGCGAAGCTGCGAAGAATCCCTTCACGTTAGAAGTGCAGATGGGAGGAATACCTCCTAAATGCAATTTGCCTACATTGCTTGACATTTTTGTGGAACA
>JAJJWW010007669.1:0-193155 GCA_023531295.1 Papaver armeniacum | reverse complement strand
GGTGAAAATGGTTTCTCGCCGATTTTGGGTAGTTTCGTGTGTGGGTGAGAAAACGAATTTAGATCCTAAACAATGTACCGCACGGAGTACTTTAGATTCGAGAGATCAATCAGACAAATCTGGCCTAAACCAAGAAATAGCCGCTCCGCACTTGCTTCGTCACAAAGAGAGGAGAATGGGTTGGTTTTGGGAAGGAAAGCGAAGAAAGTGTTGACTCAAAGTTGATTCTGAAGAGTAGTGGTTTCACGACTTGTATCAGAAAATGGGAAGCTAACAAATGGGACAAATTTAGCCAAATGTTTTCCGAGTGTTGTCTCGATCCTTGACCGAACTTGTTTTTTTGGTGGAAATAGGTAAGACCTATTTATACAAGTCGGAGTGAAACGTACTCTGGTCTCATTATGGAATGGAATTGATGTTATATAAAAGAAAAGCGTTTCACCATTACTTCCCTATTTACTTAACCGCTTCATCCTTATTACACTTTCTTATTACGGGCGTAATGTACGCCGCAGGCTTGAAACCGCCAAACCAAAACGCAAAGAAGATCCCCACTTTGTGATTTGATGTCTCGAACGTTTCGTGAAAACATGTAACATGGTTGTTTCCCGGCAAGTCGAGCTTGGAGACCTTCACGGTCGAGATTTTTGCATCTTAAGCGGAAAGGTAGCAGTGATCGTTGCACGCTTCCGTTTTTGATAGCCGTATAGGAAGGCCACATGGTGGCACGGGCTAGTTGGCATGTCAGGGCATCGCACGCCTTGGCGTGGTTAGGCGTGGCCAAACTTAGGTTTTGGGGCCAAAGGTTACCACGTGTTGTCTGGTAACCTTTGGATGGCTAGGATTTGAACTTGGGATTGAAAGGGACCGTTGATTATCGTACGCTTCGTTTTTAGTAGCCCCACATAGGAAGGCTAGGCATGGTGGCACAGTAGGTTGGCATGCCATTGGCATCGCCTGCCTTGGTATGGTTTGGCGTAGCCAAACTTAGGTTTTTGGGCCAAAGGTTACCACGTGTTGTCTGGTAACCTTGGATAGATAGGATTTGATCCTGGGATTGAAGGGGGACCGTTGATTGTCGCACGCCTTTGTTTCAGTAGTCGCATAGGAAGGCCAGCATGGAGGCGTCAAGTTGGCATGCCATTGGCATGGCCTCCTGGAATGGCCAAACTTAAGTTTTAATAAAGGTTACCACGTGTTGTCCGGTAACCTTAGATGGCTAGGATTTGATCCCTGGATTGAAGGGGGCCGTTGATTGTCGCACACCTTCGCTTTAGTAGCCGCATAGGAAGGCCAAGATGGAGGCGCGGTTAGGTGGCATGCCATTGGCATGGCATGCCTTGGCGCGCTGGGCGTGGCCAAACTAGGGTTTCGGGCCAAAGGTTACCATGCGTTGTCTGGTAACCTTGGATGCCTAGGATTCGATCCTGGGATTGAAGGGCGACCGTTGATTGTCGCACACCTTCATTTTAGTAGCCACATAGGGAAGGCCAGCAGGGAGGTGTGGCTAGGTTGGTATGTCATTGGCATGGCATGCCTTGGCGCGGTTCGGGCGTGGCCAAACTAGGGCCTCAGGCAAAGGTTACTATGCGTTGTCTCGGTAACCTTGGATGGCTAGGATTCGATCCTGAGATTGAAGGGCGACCGTTGATTGTCACACGCCTTCGTTTAAATAGCCGCATAGGGAAGGCCAGCATGGAGACGCGACTAGGTTGGCATGCCATTGGCGAGGTTTGGGCGTGGCCAAACTAGGGTTTCCGGCCAAAGGTTACCATGCGCGGTCTAGTAACCTTGGATGGCTAAGATTTTCATCTAAGGTGGAAGGGTGGACGTTGATTGTCGCACACCTTCATTTTAGTAGCTGCATAGGGAAGGCCAGCATGGAGGCGCGACTAGGTTGGCATGCCTTTGCGCGGTTTGGGCGTGGATAAATTAGGGTTTTCGCCATAGGTTACCATGCATTGTCTCTGTAACCTCGGATGGCTAAGATTTGCATCTAAGGTGGAAGGGTGGCTGCCGATTGTTGCACGCTCTTCATTTTAGTGGCCGCATAGGAAGGCCAGCGTGGTTAGGGCCAAGGAAAGGTGTGGCTTGGCTTGGTATGTGGGGCCAGAGGCTAGACATGCCGTTTGGCACATGTAGTGCGCCTGGCATGGCTGGCATGCCTTGGTGCTGCTGGGCACGGAGGAGTGGCTGGCATGGCTGGCATGCCTTTGCGCAGTGGTGCTGATGGGCACAGAGGTGTGTCTGGCATGGCTGGCATGTCGTTGCATGGTGGTGCTACTAGGCACGGAGGTGTAGCTGGCATGGCTGGCATGCCTTGTCGCTTAGGTAGCATGAGAATTTTAGGGTTTTGCAGTGGATGTCAATCAATGTTAGGGGTTCTCAAAGGGAACATGATACATAGAAAGAAAAAGGTACCCGGAAATTCTTACGTAAGCATGCCGGTTGATTCGATAAATGTGTTAATGGTCAATAAATGCGCTAGAGGTCATGGTGACGCTGTGCGGTGTATAGTTTTGTGATTTTAACCCTAAGCTAAAAACCACCATCAACATTAAGTCCCCTGCTTAGCTCGGAATAAATTGTTAAAATCCAGACCACGCTTATCGGAAAATAAGTAAACTAAGTATTATAAATTGTTAAAATAACCATATTACCCTTACTAGAAATAAAGGTAATAAATATTATGGAGACTCGTGAAATTACCGACTACCCTTATCCTGAGTGAGTAAAGTAAATATTACATATAGTGAAAAATGTATGTAATTATTTACGAGAGAAGGCGTGTATGTGATTGTTTACAGAGAAGGCTTCATGTCTTTTGCGACTACTAATTGAGCATTACATTTTGTTTTACAACTCTTATGAAGGGTTATCATACGCTTAGTGTATTAAAGAACCACAAACTTGGACAGAATATGTAATAGTGTAGGTATGGTTAGTAGTGGTGTGTGACTTCCATAGGGAGGTTGAGGATCAAATCCCCCCTCGTCCTCATTTCTTCTAATGTTCTAAATTTTTACTTCAACAACACTTATAAGTGTTGTTATAGATTTTTATTAAAAAAGAAAAAAAGCCAAAACTTGTGAACGGTAAGGATGGTTGATGAGCTAGACTCCATGCGGGATTCATGTTCGAATCTCCCTATATCCTCATTTTTCCAACATTATATATTTTTACTCAACAACACTTATAAGTGTTTTTGTAGGTTTCTATTTAAAAAAAAAAAAAACCGAAACTTGTGAACCGAAAGGGTGGTTGATGAGCTAGACTTCATGCACCTAGGTTCATGTTCGAATCTCCCTCTAACATTTTTTTCATTATCATATTTTTGTGTTTCTTCAACAACACCGGTCGAATTGTGATAGGCGAAGTCACTACATATATGGAACAGAAGTTGTTATAAGCAAATGGCGTCACAACCTGCTTTGCTTAAGGAGTTGTCGTTGCTTTCTTAGCGCAACCCCTTGTTTCCTAAGGGTTGGCAGTGATGATATACGACAACTCTTCCTTTGAAACCTTGTAAAACATAAGACTTTCTACGATATTTAGCAAAGAGTTGTAAAACCCCAGTTGTAGATGTATATTTTTCATGTAGTGTGTATTACACAAACCTATAGGTCTAAAATCTATAGGATATTTAGCAACATCAACTTTGGGGATCAAAGTAAGAAAGGTTTTATTAAATTCCCTAGGCATGTTACCAGTTATAAAGAAATTTTGAACAGCTTGAATTACCACCAATGTTCCAATTGGCTTTGTAAAAACCAGTTTGAAAGCCCTCATGCCCTGGAGAACTCCAACAGTCAATGTCTTTAACCACAACAAAAATATCCTCAGCAGATGGTATTCTAGTGAAATTCTCAGTCAAATCATTAGTGATGATTGTTGGAATAATATCAAAAATATCAACAGGAATATGCTGGAGATTAGAGCTACTGACAGAGCTAAAATGTTGAATAATAATACTAGACATATCATCTCTTTTGTCAAACCAGTTACCATTCATATCATACAAATAATCTATTTGCAAGAGTATGAAAGTACCTAGAATTGTTGTTTACATAAATAATAAACCTGTCACCAGACTTTTGCTTATAGAAATCAGTTTTAATTTCAAACCAGAATTCAAGTTTTTTGTTTATCTCTATGAGCTTATCATTCTGAAAATTTAAAACAGGTTCATTATGGATGGAGAGTAACTGATTCTGTAAAGAGTTTATATTACTTTCTATATCACCAAATTCTATCTTATTCCATTTAGAAAGTCTAGTCCTAGTTATCTTATGTTTTTCAGACAATTGATGAGCAGGAGAGCCTGGAATATTGGAATTCCAGGCAATTTCAAGTTGATTCTTAAAACCAGCATTCTTCAACCACATAACAAAGAATTTAAAAGGTTTCCACAAGTTTTTCATTTTTTGTTCCGTGTTTAACATGATAGGACAATGATCAGAACCAACTTGGACAAGGTGATAGAGTTTAGCATTAGGGAATTCATTACACCACTGTTGATTCCCCAAAGCCATATCAATTCTAGATTTCTAGTGCCTGTGCCCATATTGTTACTAGACCAAGTAAAGTCTCTGCCAATATAACCTAAATCCATAAGGCCACAATTATTGATCTGGTCTTGGAAAAATTTATCATTTTGAGAGGTAGTAGTAGTGACATCTAAAGTATGCAGGTGCACATTTAAGTATCCTATAACTAGCCAAGGTTTTGTCACTAATTTTATTCATAACTTCCCATTGAAGTTTTTTAATATCATAATAAGTGGACCAATACATGAAGGATATCGTTACATCTGGTTTAGCAGGATGGAGATTGGCAACAACATGAATGATATTATGGGAAGAATCCTGAATATCACATTGAATTCTATCTTTCCAATCAAAAGTAAACCACCAGCTAGTCCTACTCTATCTATACAAGTATAATTGCAATGGTTCAGGGATTTGGAAAATTCAAGCATTCTAGCTTTGTGTATCTTTGTTTCTGTTAAAAACAAAAAATCATGGTTTTTTTTTTTTTATTAAAACAAAGATTTGGTCCTTTGTAAACTTTTTTTCTAATCCTTGAACATTCTAGGCAAGAATATTCATATTTTGGTTGCTAAATATAGAAAAACTAGAAAGAGATAAAAAAAATTGGGTTTTTGTGTTTACCTGAGAAGAGTCTCTGACACAATCCTCCATCGGAGCATTATTCATTGCAGTTGGTTCATCCGATTCCATCATTGTGTTGTGTTGTTGGTCCAAATTAGTAGTATCCTGGCCTTGCATAAGAACGAGATGTAATTTCATTAAAAACGAGATAAGGCATCTACTATAAACAAGCCAAACAAGGAACCTCAAGAGGGAATGAAGTTTCTAAAAGAGAAGATCATCATATACCAGTTTTGCATACACCCAAAATATTCATCCCAGATCTAATAAGGAGAGTACCCATCTTCAAATCTAAGTTTCATTTAGTTAAATTAGTCAAAGACAAAAGAGACCCAGAAAAAAATGGATAAAAACCAAAACTCAAAGATGAGATCTGAGAAAGATGAAAAGCACTCCTGTTGTTATTGTACCCAATACAGCGGTACCCAAAAACAACCTAAAATAGGAGAAGGGGGGAAAGAAAATCTTGTTATTGTTGTTCCAAATAAGGCAATACCAAACAACAACCTCATAAAGGAGATCCAAAGAAATGTCTGTTTTGAAAGGAAACAACAGCCCATTTTCCTTCTTGATCTTAAAGGGGAAGATAAACAATCAAGATGAAAAGCACAAAAAAAAAAAAAAAACAAAATCAAAAAATAAACTTATCACACCTACATCTTTCTATCATTCAGATCCGTCCCTCATAGCTCATAACCCATTATTACCCTAAGGCAAGCTTTGAGATTACTCCATTATCAGAGGGAAGATAATAGAGAGAAAAAGAGAAGTTTCCCAAATCACTATTTGGGAGCTAGGAGGGAGAAAAAATTCGGAAATGACCCCAACAAACTGAAATAGATCCAATTAGCACTATGTTGTTTGTTTAGATCTGAGTCATTTAACTGGTTTATTTATTCATTTATTTGATATGGGACTCTATATCTCACTCGTAAGTATTCAAGTCAGGTATCATTATTTATCTGATTTGTTGGATACATAGTTTATTGCGTTCAAAAAAAAATTATGTTATTTTAGTGTTTTATAATTTTTTTGTTGGAAAAAAAACGAGTCTGTTGAGTCATAAGAAGTGTCCAACATTGGAGTTGGTCCGTCACTTGGTAACCATACCAAGAAGTCTGTGATGCCAAACAAGGTTTCTCAGTCCCTTTAAAGTTTGCTGTCTCTAAATTAGTCTTTGGGAGATTAAGAAAATGGTTTAATTTAACAGGTTGTCGTGTTAGCTTACCAGCGAGCCTCATGAGGAACCATTCTAGGGAGCCGAAGATTATGTCGTAAAGGGGAAAAGCTAACTCTAACTTTCATGCCAAATACTACAATATTATGCAATCGGTGACTTGAACCCGGGACCTCCTGAAGCGCATCAACCTTTGAGGAATGAGGATGACCAACTGAGCTAGCTACCCGTTTTTTTGAATTATTTTTTGATTGGAGAAAAACAAACTTGCAGTAGTCAACTGATCATTCTCACGCGTTCAAGCCCCACAAACACATCAATGGACATATTCAGGACCAAAACAGTAAATCCACCATAATTTATGACCCGAACATCAAATTAATTTTATTAATTATTTAATAAATATTTTGATTCACATAAGAATCAAATACATTAAGAAACACAATCACATGACGAAAGGACGAATGGAAATTGACATATTAAGAGCATGTAGGCCAAAACCATTCACTGGAATATCCACTCTCGATATAGAATTATTTGTGGTAACGATATAGAATTATTTGTGGTAAGTGAAACGCTTTTTAGGTGGAAACTCAGATGGGAGAGAAGGGTCTCCGAAATAGCCACCATCTTGACGAACACTCCACCAACAATCATCTCTACAAGATACATCCAAGTCTTCATTTGCATCATAAGCTGTAAAATTTTCTACGTAACCCACGCTCTCCTTTGGATCATTCCAACTTGATTCACATACAAATTTGGTTGATTTGCCCCAATTAACATTAAATCTCCACTTGAAATTTTGCTTGTAATATAATGTGTGCACATCGAAATCATTTTCACTTGACCAGCAATGTAATGCTAATACTACGTTTGGATCTATATCGTTTTCTACAGTGACAGTCTTTTTGTGTGCCCACCAAATCCAAGCATCAACTGATTGTGCAGAAAATAATAATAAAGTAAAAAGAGTAAAGATGATGGCAACAACAGAAGATCCTGAAACTAAAAATGATGATGTTGTTGACACCATGTTTGATTGGAACTCGAAGCAGCCTGGAAAAAACTAGTAAAAAACACCGGTAATAAGTATTATTTTCTAACGTCTTTTATGGTGTTTCATAGTATCAAGAAGTTAAGACAAAAGATTGATTCGGATTTTTATAATTAAATGCTGGAAGTGATCTTGTATATACATGTCAACATATATATACCTTGATTGCAATTTCAGAATCTCATTTATGTCAAATTCATCGTCAAAAAGATATTTCTAATCATGTCGGGTTGGTTTATTATAATCATGATAAGATTATACATACAGCTTTAAAAGAATAAAATATTTGTTAATTAATTACAAATGAGTTTATAGAACGCGTAATTGGGGATATGAGAATTAATTGAGGGATATGAATTACTTCCCCCAACCCATGGTGTCTACTAAGGGGTGACTTTTGGGGGCGAAAATACGAAAACACCGTTCCCTCAAAATAAAAATCAAAAAACTTAAAATAAAAAAACAAAATCATATTCCCCATTTCCATCTCCACTTCTTATTAATCTTTTTAGGGTTAAAACTTTGAAACCCAAATGTTCCCCATTCTCTTTCAAATTCTAAACTTTCCCCATTTCCTTTCAAATTCTCTTCTTCTTCTCTCATTTAAGTGATGAAGAACATGTCGGAAATGATAAAGAACATGCCGGAAATGATGAAGACCACGCCGAAGTGCTGAAGACCATGCCGGAAGTGATGAAGAACATGTCGGAAATGATGAAGGTCACGCCGAAGTGATGAAGACCATGCCGGAATTGATGTAATTCAATGCCGGAACTAAATTCCGGCATGCTCGATATAAATCTATTAATGCTGGTAGTCAAGTGAAAAAAAAAATCAATTTTCTGAATACTTTTCATCATGTGCCGACATAGAAATTTAGGATGAAGACGACACCGAGTGAGTTCCGGCATGGTTATTTAGGATGAAGACCACGCCTAAGTGATGAAGAACATGTCGGAAATGATGAAGACCATGCCTAAGTGATGAAATTCAATGCCGGAACTAAATGCCGGATGCTCGACATAAATCTATCAATGCCGTACTTAGTGAAAAAAATCAATTTTTCTCGGATACTTTTCATCATGTCCTAAGATAGAAATTTAAGCAAAACCATGCCGGAAGTAGTTCCGGCATGCTCGAAAATCAGATAACTGTGCCGGAAGTAGACTGATTAAAACCAGAAAAAATAGGTTTTGAAGATCAAAACTTGAAAAATTTTGTAACGAGGGTGCTACCCCGATAGTGGCAAACAATTTATGAAAATTTCCGGTAAATGCCTAAAAGATGGTTTTTTGGTTGAATACCATGCCGGCACCAAGCTTTTTCAGCTGCAACAATGGTGGATTCAAAGAAAAAAAAACTCAAATTTTCAACCTCTTAGCAACAATTCTCTCATCACAACCATCTTCCATTTTCAAAAAAAAAAAATTCCCCTCAAAAACCATTTTCCCTCTTTCTACTCTCAACTAACCCACACAAATTCAAATAAAAATAAATACACACTAATTTATCCCCCAAATACTTAACATTTTACTAATTATAATTAATCAATAATCTTGATTAGTAGGGGCTAGATTAGGAATTAAAAAAATAATTACATAGGGGGTCACCCAGAATTGTTATTGGGACACCGTTTTTGTCCTGTAGATATATCCCCCAATTAATTCCCATATCCCCCAATTGCGCGTTCAATTTATATCCTTAATCTAATGGATTTTTTTTTTTGAATATATATTTGTAGCGTATCATATCCTTTCTCATATATTATGCTTCGAAAACAAAATTTGCTCTTCTAATGGAGTCTAATTTGCGGACACTATGGATGGTTTTAACTAACTTCCAACGGTTAAAATAAAATAAAATTACATATAAAAGGAAGCAAAAAAAAATCATGCAATAGTAACAATCCATAAATTTTTTGAGTGATGATATACTATAAGGCCTGAGTTCGCTAATGCATACCCTTGCAACATTGGAGTTCAATTTTTGGTCATACAATATTGTTGGGTGCAATAATCAAAAACAATGAAAAAATCAAATAAGAAAAAGTTATTGATACTTAGCTCCTTTATACTGGAAGTGATCGATTTGATGAAACAGACGAGCTCTCCAGATCTCCGCAACATCAACAAGGCAAAACTTTGGAAAAACATATGAGTCACGTGTTCAACACGTTGCTATTTTTGGGTGAAAATGGTTTCTGCCGATTTTGGTAATTTCGGGTGTGTGGGTGAAAAACGAATTTAGACCCTAAACAATGTACTGCACGGGAGTACTTTAGATTCGAGAGATCAATCTGTACAAATCCGGCCTAAACCAAGAAATGGCCGTTCCAGACTTGCTTCGGTCACAAAGAGGAGGAGAATGGGTTGGTTCTGGGGAGGGAAGCGAAGAAAGTATTGAGACCAAAGTTGATTACGAAGAAGAGTGGTTTCACGACTTGTATCAAAAAATGGGAAGCTAACAGATGGGAGAGCTTAGCCAAAGGTAAGGTACTCTGGTCCTTGACCGAACTTGTTTTTTTGGTGGAAATAGGTAAGACCTATTTATACAAGTTGGAGTGAAAAGTACTCTGGTCTCATTATGGAATGGAATAATGGGTGAGTAAATGGGAGGAGGTGGTAACCGTTAACGCATGGAATTGATGTTCTATAATAGAAAAGCGTTTCACCATTACTTCCCTATTTACTTAACCGCTTCATTCTTATTACACTTTCTTATTACGGGCGTAATGTACGCCGCACGCTGTAAACCGCCAAACCAAAACCCAAAGAAGATCCCACAGTTTGTGATTTGATGTCTCGAACGTTTTCGTGAAAACATGTAACATGGTTGTTGCCATGCAAGTCGATCTTGGGAGACTCGCTAGCTTGGTGACCTTCGATGGTCGAGATTTTGCATCTTAAGCGGAAAGGTAGTTGTTGATCGTTACACGCTTCCGTTTTTATAGGTGTGTAAGGAAGGCCAGCATGGTAGCGCGGCTAGGTTGGCATGTCGTGGGCATGACACGCCTTCGCGCGGTTTGGCGTGGCCAAACATAGGTTTTTGGGCCAAAGGTTACCACGTGTTGTCTGGTAACCTTGGATGGCTAGGATTTGATCCTGGGATTAAAGAGAAGCCGTTGATTGTCGCACGCCTTCGTTTTAGTAGCCGCATAGGGAAGGCCAACATGGTGGCGCGGCTAGGTTGGCATGCCATTGGCATGGATTGCCTTGGCGTGGCCAAACTTAGGTTTTTGGGCTAAAGGTTATCACGTGTTGTCTGGTAACCTTGGATGGCTAGGATTTGATCATCGGATTGAAGGGGGACCATTGATTGTCGCACGCCTTCGTTTTAGTAGCAGCATAGGGAAGGCCAGCATGGAGGCGCGACTAGGTTGGCATGTCATTGGCATGGCCTGCCTTGGCGCGGTTTGGCGTGGCCAAACTTAGATTTTTGGGCCAAAGGTTACCACGTGTTGTTCAGTAACCTTGGATGGATAGGATTTGATCCTGGGATTGAATGCGGACCGTTGATTGTCGCACACCTTCGTTTTAGTAGCCGCATAGGGAAGGCCAGCATGGAGGTGCGGCTAGGTTGGCATGGCCTGCCTTGGCTTGGCCAAACTTAGGTTTTTGGGCCAAAGGTTACCACGTGTTGTCTGGTAACCTTGGATGGCGAGGATTTGATCCTGGGATTGAAAGGGGACCGTTGATTGTCGCACGCCTTCGTTTTAGTATCCGCATAGGGAAGGCCAGCATGGAGGCGCAGCTAGGTTGGCATGCCATGCCTTGGCGCGGTTTAGGCGTGGCCAAACTAGGGTTTCGGGCCAAAGGTTACCATGTGTTGTCTGGTAACCTTGGATGGATATGATTCGATCCCGGGATTGAAGGGCGACCGTTGATTATGGCACGCCTTCGTTTTAGTAACCGCATAGGGAAGGCCAGCAGGGAGGCGTGGCTAGGTTGGCATGCCTTGGCGCGGTTTGGGCGTGGCCAAACTAGGGTTAGGGCCAAAGGTTACCATGCGTTTTCTGGTAACCTTAGATGGCTAGGATTCGATCCTGGGATTGAAGGGCGACCGTTGATTGTCGCACGACTTCGTTTTAGTATCCGCATAAGGAAGGCCAGCAGGGAGGCGTGGCTAGGTTGGCATGCCATTGGCATGGCATGCCTTGGCGCGGTTTGGGCGTGGCCAAACTAGGGTTTCGGGCCAAAGGTTACCATGCGTTGTCTGGTTACCTTGCATGGCTAGGATTCGATCCTGGGATTGAAGGGCAAACGTTGATTGTCGCACGCCTTCGTTTTAGTAGGCGCATAGGGAAGGCCAACAGGAGGCGTGGCTAGGTTGGCATGCCATTGGCATGGCATGCCTTGGCGCCTTGGGCGTGGCCAAACTAGGGTTTCGAACCAAAGGTTACCATGCGTTGTCTGGTTACCTTGCATGGCTAGGATTCGATCTTGGGATTGAAGGGCGAACGTTGATTGTCGCACGCCTTCGTTTTAGTAGGCTCATAGGGAAGGCCAACAGGGAGGCGCATCTAGGTTGGCATGCCATTGGCATGGCATGCCTTGGCGCGGTTTGGGCGTGGCCAAACTATGGTTTCGGGCCAAAGGTTATCATGCATTGTCTGGTAACCTTGGATGGCTAAGATTTGCATCTAAGGTGGAAGGGTGGCCGTTGATTGTTGCACGCCTTCGTTTTAGTGGCCGCATAGGGAAGGTCAGCGTGGTTAGGGACAAGGAAAGGTGCGGCTTGGCTTGGTATGTGGGGCCAATGGCTAGGCATGCCGTTTGGCACATGGTGCGGCTGCCATGGCCGGCATGCCTTGGCGCGGTGGTGTTGTTGGGCACGGAGGTGCTACTGCATAACCGGGCATGCCTTGGCGTGGTGGTGTCAGCTGGCACCTGAGGCGCTGCGGCATGGCTAGCATGCCTTGGCGCGGAGTGGTACTCAGCTGGGCACCGAGGTGCACTGGGATGGCCGGTATGCCTTGGCGCGCGTAGCATGTGAATTTTAGGGTTTTGTCTAGGTGATGTCAATCAATGTTAGGGGTCCTGCCGTGGAACATGATACATAGAAAGAAAAAGGTACCCTGGTAATTCTTACGTAAGCATGCTGGTGGAATCGATAAATGTGTTAATGGTCAATAAATGCGCTAGAGGTCATGGTGACATCATGCTAGGTGCATAGTTTTACGATTTTAACCCTAAGCTAAAAACCACTATCAACAGTTGCCCTTAAGACATTAACGCCCGGCTATACTCAAGAGTGATGTTATAGCCCTCACAGGACGGATATCTCCAGGATAAAACACTTACTACTAGCATATGTAGTAGATGCTCAACTTGAACTTGGCAACTCCGAAAAAACCCTTAAGGAAAATCGCGAATGCATAAGAAAACAATATAAAATATTTTCCTTGAGTCCCTCTAAAATATAGAGCAACCCATTTCCCGTTGATTTTACAAAAGTAGTGAATTTGTTTATATAATTGACAAATACAACTTAAGAAGAAAAACTCCCCGATGTGGGACTAAAAGGTTTATATATTCTCTTAAATATACTAAAAATTGGAAACTCCACAATGTGAGACTAATAAGTTTCATTCACAAAAGAAAACAATAAATTACAATTTTTATTAAAACTTTAAAAATCATTTTTTATTAATCGTTTTCCAACAATCCCCCACATGAATGAAAACTCGATAAAACATGAGAAGACATATAGATATTGGTAAATCAACATCCCAATCTCACGACTCAAACAGACTGAATAGATAGACGGATCATGCAAGTGTTGAAATCATACTAGTCATTTGTACGTCCTCTCCCTCACACAAAAGTGTGTTGACCTTAGGGTCATACTATGGATTGCACAAATCATAATAGTATAGAGAGTTTCATATTTAGTTCTCACATGGTGAGACTAAAGGTATCTTTCACCAAAGTGAAAAAGCATGAACTAGTGAACCCTTAGAGACCTTTAGGTCCTAAGTTCCAGTAATACCAAGACCATCAAAACGAAAATCACATAAAAAGTGCAGGAAATACCATTTTAGGAAGAGGTGTCCATGAGATCTTGAACCTATGTCTTGAACTGCTAGCATTTAATGTAATTCGCGATAACAACCACAGATGATATCTCCAAGGGTGTTGCCAAGCTCGTGTTGTTTTGTCCAATTTGGACCTGGACATATCGTGTTTCTCAGAATGCTCTAGAGAATCAAAGCTCATGTTCTCGTAGGAAGTGCCCCACTTCCTCATTCAGATAGGTGAGTTTCCATAAAGAGTGCTACTTCTACACCCCACTTCAATCTTAAATTAAAACTAGAGAACTCATTAAGACTTCTTAAAAGTCATCCTTCACATGCAGTCACACTATCACGTCTACACCATAGGGAAGGGACAGAGAATAAAATTCTCTGATAGTTTTTACCTTCACCCACCACAAATTACTTGTCTCATTCAAAACCTTGATCTTGGGATCTCCAGTCAGCAAGATTGAGTATCCTTCATAGCAAGTTTAATTTATGAGCTTAGCCCCTTCCCCCTCGATACATTTCTAACTATCTCTTTGGATAAACCTTTCTACAAAGGTTGTACGATAATCTCCTTGGACTTTATCCAATCAATGGAAATAACGCGATTGAGATTAGTTATTTTTAGCTTTAGCTATTATAGCTTGGCGAACACAATGTATAGATATAGATGGCACAAGCCTATGCCAGAGAGGAATGTCTTCTAAAAGCATCTTAGGCACTCGGCCCCCTCTCGTGCTTTATCTAACGCAATACTCTCAGATTGCATAATGAATTAAGCAATATATGTTTGTTTGGAAGTCTTCCAAAAACAAACCCTCATGCTAGAGTGAAAACATATCCACTCGTAGAGTTAGACTCCTCTGAGTCAACTATCCAGTTTGCATCACGAAATCCCTCAAAGACAGCAAGAAACCTTTCATAAATAATATAAAAGGTAATATAGTATTTTAGGCACCATAATACTCTACTCAGTGCATCTGAATGCTCTTGCTCTGGACTACAATTATATCTACTTAACTTACTTACAATATATGCAATGTATGGACTCTTAAATTTCATTAAATTCATCATACATCCTATAACTCTTGAGTACTCAAGTTAAGATACTCTATTACCCTTATATTTCTCGAGTCTATAAGAAGAATCATATGGAGTTGTTTGAGGGTGAAATCGGTTTCTGCTGATTTTGGTAATTTCGGGTGTGTGGGTGAGAAACGAATTTAAACCCTAAACAATGTACTGCAAGGGAGTACTTTAGATTCGATAGATCAATCTGTACAAATCCGTCCTAAACCATGAAATGGCCGTTCCAGACTTGCTTCGGTCACAAAGAGGATGAGAATGGGTTGGTTTTGGGGAGGGAAGCGAAGAAAGTGTTGAGACCAGGTTTATTCTAGAAGAGTAGTTGTTTCACGACTTGTATCAGAAAATTGGAAGCTAACATATGGAAAGCTATAAAGTGTTTCTGAGTTTCGTATGGATCCTCACTGAACTTGTTGTTCGGTGGAAATAGGTAAGACCTATTTATACAAGTCGGAGTGAAACGTACTCTGGTCCCATTAAGGAGTGGAATAATGGGTGAGTAAATGGGATGAGGTGGTAACCGTTAACGCATGGAATTGATGTTCCACAAAAAAGAGCATTTCACCATCATTCCCTGTATTTACTAACCGCCCCATCCTTATGACACTTCCTTATGACGGGCGAAGTGTACGTCGCACGCTGTAAACCGCCAAACCAATACCCAAAGTGGATCCCCCAGTTTGTGATATGTGTTGATGTCTCGAATGTTTTTGTGGAAAACATGTAGCATGTTGTTGTTCATTTGGCAAATCGAGCTTGAGAGACTTGTCGGCTTGGTGACCTTCGACGGTCGAGATTTTGCATCTTAAGAGAAGAGGTGGCCGTTGATTGTCGCACGCTTCCGTTGGTTGCATAGGGAAAGCTAGTATGAAGGCACGGCAAGGTTTGCATGCCATTGGCATGTCATGCTTTGGCGTGGTTTGGGCTTGGTCAAACTTAGGATTTCGGGCCAAAGGTTACCATGCGTTATCTGGTAACCTTGGATGGCTAGGATTTTGATCCTGGGATCGAAGGGGGACCATTGATTGTTGCACACCTTCGTTTTAGTAGCCGCATAGGGAAGGCCAGCATGGTGGCGCGACTAGGTTAGCATGTCGTGGGCATGGCATGCCTTGGCGCGGTTTGGGCATGGCCAAACATAGGATTGTGGGCCAAAGGTTACCATGCATTGTATGGTAACCTTGGATGGCTAAGATTTGATCCTGGGATTGAAGGGGGACCGTTGATTTTCGCATGCCTTCGTTTTAGTAACCGCATAGGGAAGGCCAGTAAGGTGGCGCGGCTAAGTTGGCATGCCTTGGCGCGGTTTAGGCGTGGACAAACTTAGGATTTCAGGCCAAAGGTTACCATGCATTGTCTGGTAACCTTGGATGACTAGGATTTGATCCTGGGATTGAAGGGGGACTGTTGATTGTCGCACGCCTTCGTTTTAGTAGCTGCATAGGGAAGGCCAGTAAGGTGGCGCAGCTTAGGTTGGCATGCCTTGGCGCGTTTTGGGCGTGGCCAAACTTAGGATTTCGGGCCAAAGGTTACCATGCACCGTCTGGTAACCTTAGATGGCTAGGATTTGATCTTGGGATTGAAGCGGACTGTTGATTGTCGCACACCTTCGTTTTAGTAGCTGCATAGGGAATGCCAAGTAAGGTGGCGCGGCTAGGTTGGCATGCCGTGGGCATGGCATGCCTTGGCACGGTTTGGGCGTGGCTAAACTTAGGTTTTCGTGCCAAAGGTTACCATGCGTTGTCTGGTAATCTTGGATGGCTAGGATTTGATCTTGTGATTGAAGGGGACGTTGATTGTCGCACGCTTCGTTTTTAGTAGCCGCATAGGGAAGGCCGCAAGGTGGCGCGGCTAGCATGGCTAGGGACAAGGCAAGGTGCGACTTGGCTTGGCATGTGGGGCCAATGGCTTGGCATGTAGTTTGTCTCATGGTGCGGCTAGCATGGCTAGCATGCCTTGGCGCGGAGACGTAGCTGGCACGGTTTTCTATTGGCATAATGGTGCGGCTGACATGGATGGCATACCTTGGCGAAAACGTGGATGGCACGATTTTCCACTGGCACAGTGGTGCGGCTGACATGGATGGCATGCCTTGGCGCGGAGACGTGGTCGGCACGGTTTCCACCGGCACAAGATGGTGCGGGCCGGGCATGGGCCGGGGTGGATGCCTTGGCGCGGAAATGTGGCTAGCACGGTTTTCTACTGGCACAAAAATGCGGCTGGCATGGCTGGCACGCCTTGGCGCGGCAGCATAAGAATTTCAAGGTTTTGTACAGGTGATGTCAATCAATGTTAGGGGTTCTGCCGTGGAACATGATACATAAAAAGAAAAAAGGTACCTTGGTAATTCTTACGTAAGCATGCTGATTGATTCGATAAATGTGCTAATGGTCATAATGATGCATGCCATATGTGCGGCTTTACGATTTTAACCCTAGGACAAAAACCACCATCAACATTAAGTCCCATGCTTAGCTCGAAACGGGAGCATCGTTGCGAGGTAAGCATAAGATGGTGCCATACTAGGACAAGAAATCGAAACAAGTCGTGATAAGATGGTCAGGAAAGTCCAACTAACCTTTTCGAGAGGTAAAGAGAGTTTGCGCTTCCCGTGTTGGCGGCCTTGAATAAATTGTACTGGTGGTGCGGACCGTGGTGTGGCGAGATGAAATTGTCAGCTTAGTCTGGCTATTCATCATCTTGGCTAGGCTAGGGAACATCGTGCCGCTAGGTCGGCGAGCTGTTGGTATCAGTATGGTTTGAAAGGAGGGGCAGGCGTTGCGCTGGCTTGGACTTGGTGTGGCGAGTCATGACGCGAACAACTTGGAGAGGCAAAGCATGACGGCCGACTTTGGCAGGTGGGGCTAAGGAATGGCGCAAACTTGGAGAGGCAAAGCGTGCGGACGTCTTTGGCACGTGGGGCTGAGGTAATGGCGCGGACAGTTTTGTTGTGGTATTTGGTCTAGGTGGGACCGGTTGCCTCTTTTCCTTACTTGGCTCAAAATAGAAAATCCTTTCCTTGTTCAAACTCATATGTATAACGCCTATAAAAGGGGGCCGACCTCTCCTTCTTCACACCTTTATTTTTATTTCATTCTGGCCTTGTGGTAGCTGTGAAGCGAGCGAGTCCCAGGTATGTCCTCCAGCGCTTCCTCTTTATCTAGTTTTTTTTTTTTTTTTTTGTGTTCTTGTGTTAATGCAAACCCTAGCCATAGGCGCATCTTTTCATGAACTTGTAGAAACATTGTCCTTCTGAGTATGAATCTTAGCCGTAGATATGTTTTGCATGAGCTTGTAGTAACATTTAGGCGTGAACACCGTAATAATGTTGGCCGCCTTAATTACTTCGTAAAGTAGGCATGCAGGTGCTAGGAACCGTTATCCTCTTCCCGCGAAAACTTAGCTTCTAGAGTTTCCTCTTTTTCCTGGTATGGCCGTGCGTAAGGTTCCCGTGGTGGGGTGCGTCTCCTTGGTCAGGATGACGGTTCTTCTGTGTGACAAAATTATTTCCATGTATTTTCCGTAATAATTGTTCTTCTTGTTGTTCCATTATAGTTATTCTGAAGGTAAAAGCAGCGTGAGAGATGTCGTTTGAGAAAAGTTCTGCCATACAGAAAGACGTTGGTAATTCTAAGCCGAATACCGATGATGAGTTCTTCACAACGTCCGCAACGATTAGGAAAAACCACACCAGTATGTGCCGATTCATCTAACTGGTCCGGAAAGTGAAGGAGACGCCCGGTCCGTTCTGCCAGGAGGTGTAATAAGGTTTTGTCTTCAGAGGAAGGAGTACCATGCTTCTCCTATTGACTTTAAAATCTCTGTGAGCCCATTACGTTCCTTTGAGAAATGGATGTGATTCATGATAAGCCATGAGTGCGTAAAAGCTAATTTGACCAAGGCGCAAATTATTAATGTTGTCATGGCTTCCGCAGTGCTCCAGATTGGGAAAGACATTCCGGGCTTGGTTGCTTTTATTTCTAGATGGTGTCCAGACACTCACACGGCTATATGCAGGTGGGGTGAAATTACTATCTCTTTAGAGAGCGTGGCCGTGTTGTTGAACCTTCCCGTAATAGGGAATCTCGATGTCAAATTGTCTGCAGACGAAAAGAAATGGGCACCGTTCTAGTCGCGAAATCAAAAGCGTTCGTTCGGAAGGAAAATGAGACAAGGTTCTTCTATAGCTGGTGGGTGTCTCAGTGGTTTCCCGACGAGCTAGAGCTGAATCAGAAGAACAGTACGCTCCATGTCGCAGCTTTCTTGGCTCTTTGGTTATCCAGAGATGTTTTTGATGACGGTTCAGGTAAGAAGGAGATAAGACTGGAACTTATCAAGTTTGCCATAAAATTGGCTAAGGGCGTCGTCCTCCCTATCGGCAGCTTGTTTTTGGGCTCTCTGTACACACACTTGGATCAGCTGATCGCGGATATGCGTGTTTCCAATGGCTACATGAAAGTGGATTCGTACATTCTTGCTGCCTTCCTCCAAGCATGGCTGTGGGAGCACTTGGAAAGGTATGCTCCAAAAATGTTGACTGTACTTCCCGAGTCTTAGGGTGGCTCTAGAATACTGCGCCGGTCGAATAGGCGCCCAAGAGTGGTTCGAACCTGGTCAGATTCCTTGAAAACTCGCGCATGATTAATTTTCGTCCATGGGCCCCAGTGTGATCGAATTTTAGATAGTGGTAAGTAGAGTTGTCGTTCACTCGGACTTGTTGAAATCGATTCTAGGATTAATAAAGAAAAATAATAAAAATACAGAAAATATACAATTTATGTCACAAGATGAAGAGAGTTACCGGGACTCAGGATTCCACCAATTCTCACATTCATGCGGTTTATCTATTAATTCCGGACAATTAAAGCTCATAAAATAACAAACATCGACTCTAATTCTTTTCCAAGGTAGATTTTATAAAGAATTATATGTAATTCACAAGCATGACGCATCTAAAGTACCTAAGACTAAGCATGCGACATCAAACGAATTCACAAATAATCAAGAAAAATCATAAATCAATTATAATAGTGCAAATAGTAATAAAGGAATTAAATAGAATTACCACATGGGTGCAAAGAAGCTTCCTCCGTCGTCCCAGTGATGGGTTCTAGCTCCGTATGGTGAAAACACTCTCGGGAGGGTTTAACAGAGGTGTACCCACTAAACCATTACTCCAGACCTTAGCTATCTACGCAGAACCTTTGAAGGCACTAAAGAATCTCCTTGGTTGGCCTACAATCATTGACTATAGGAGGAAGTACCCTAATGCGAAATTCCAATTGTTGTACACGAGTTTGCACTCAAGCATACTAAAATTCATATAAAGTGACAAAGCTCTACTCAGATAGTTTCTGGACATCATAAACCTGAGTCAACCAATCACATGGATAGATTAAGAAGATGGATGTAGAGAAAAACGTAGATGATGTTGACTAAGGTGAACCTATCCTAATGGACTGAGATACCGGTCTGACTAATATCAATACAATTGGCATACACAAGGGAACCAGCGGGTGATAATCCTAACTCTAGGTCAACACAACTGGCATATACAAGGGCACCAGTGGTCGACTTTATTGAATTTATTCTGGTTGGTCTGATGATCTGGTCTCAATTTTTTTTTTTTTTTTTTGTAGCTCAGCCATTCTATTTCTCCCTAGCAATGGTAAAAAGAAAAAAAATAAGTGATCAAGATTCTTTCGATGTTTCCATCACGAGGATATGGCGAAACTACCATGTTTTCTTTTCTAACACCTGAGCTCTATGCTTTCATGAATAGACTCTTGTAGATGTTTCCATCTAATCAGATTGGTTCCTCATCTCCTACAACCAAGATGTTCCCATCCACTTAGATTAGTTAGTGCCAACCTTAATAAGCATAAATTTCTAGTCTCTGAGTTTATTTATTGCAACTAAAAAGTTTCTCCCATACCCCCAAACTTAAATCTAACATTGTCCTCAATGTTCTAAAGATGAAATTAAAAGCATGAACAATGAGAAACTGTTACCACTTGAAGAAAAGAGTTAAGGAAAAATATTACCGTGTTGCAAGAGCATGGGTTACCTCCCAAGAAGTGCTAAGTTTAAAGTCTTCAGCCAGACATTGAAAAGGATTAGTCACCTCGAAGAATCATATAGCAATAGCCGGAATAACTTCGGGTCATCTGGATCAAAAAGTGCTAACCATAAGAAGAGGAGACTGCAACAGACCAGGAAGATATCCAACACACCCTTATCTATGTTTTTGTTTAAGACAACTACATCTAGTTGTGGTTCGGGTTCGGGCTCTATAAAAGGGTCTAGATAAAAGTTTTCATCACCGGGTTTCCTCAAAGGAAGGATCCCAAGATCGGGTTCTAGAGTCCTGAAATACTCAACTAAGAACTTAGAAGCACATAAAAATAACCCGAATAACCAGGGATCCTCTAAGTCGGTCAGATTTGACTCACACGGTTGACCACAAGTGGTGGTCATTCTTAAGAAAATGTGTCGACCCTAATATCCTAAAGTAATTAGGTTTAGTCTCAAAACTTAATAATTGACACATCTGAAACTTGTACGTTCCCACAATTGGAAGGAAGGTTTTTGGTGGGAAAACAAAGTCATTCGTGGTATCATAGCCTGGGTTAACCACATCAACTAGAGGATGGGTTTCTAACAACTGAACTTCTTTATGGACACAACTAGGTTCAGGAAAAAGTGTATGAAGATAATCTTGTAAAATGGTTGAGGCACGGATGTCCAGTCCTAAGTGAGGGGACTTTCTGAGAGTTAAAGGTAAGGCACTAGGAGAGTTATAATCACCCCCAAACTTAGAGTTTTCAGTGTCTCTGGATAGACTAGTAACAATTTTCCTAATTTCTAGAGCATCAGAATACTGAAAATGGTCAATTGATTCTTCTAAGTTATTATCAGGTAATGTATCATTACTCATCTCTACGAGTTTATCGTCTTCTAAGACTAGTGTTTCTAAATCACTAGACTCTAAAACAGTATTCTGAGGATAAACTCTTTCCTCTAGACCATCATCACAATCATATAAAGGATTATCAGCGAAAGTTTCTAGTAAAGGCTCGTTGTATAATTAACGCCTCAGTGGAGCGAACAAATCTACGCCTCATGGCAGGCGTACATATAATTAACGCCTAACCGGGCGTAGATTTTATCAACGCTCCGACTGAGCGTAATTTATATCTTCGCCTCACCATGGAACGTGGATTTTACATCCGCTTCACGGGAAACATACTTTATAACTTCGCATGGATTGAAACGCACGTAATATGTTCGCTCGACTCTATTTGGTTTTGGTCTGGGTTTCAGAGCAAATATAGTCTCAGATTTGGTTTTGGTCGAGCTTTTACTCTTTAGTCCGTCCCACTGTGTGTAGTTTCTGGACCATATTTATGGGTTTGATCGTCCACTGTGGTTACTCTAAGCTCCATTCCCACCAAGACTATAAAACCATACCAATAAAACTCATTTTCTCCAACAGTTAGTTAAGCTGTTGAACAATTATATATAAACCATAATTCTTAAATCCTTCCTACTCAAAATCAAAATAAACCCTAGTCTTTTTTTTCTTTAATCATCCTTTAAATAAACTCTAGCTTTTTTTCTTTTAGTAATCTCCCAAATTGAACAATTATATATAAACCATAATTCTTACTTTTTCCCCAAAACAAAATAATATGTAATTCTTATTTTTTTTAAAATAAATTTTTCTTAATCACGATACATCAAAATTGATCGGGGTGTATCTTCTAGTTGTTCCCTTGGAAAAATTCCAAAACAACGTCAATCAAAATGGAATTAACTTAGGTTTTAATTCTTTGCTCAGGATCATTCTCCTAGAACTCCATAAACATAATCTATAAAAAGAAAAAATCCATAAGATCATGTTTTTTTCTTCTCAATCATGATTATACTAAAGTTGTTTGATGGTGTTGATTAATCTTAGAAAAAAAAATTAATTATGTCAAATATCTAACGTACATTTGATTAGATTAACTTTTTTTTTTTTGTTGATGTTGATTTATGGATTTTATGATTATCTTATTATTATGGGCTATATATAATAGTTATACATAATTTTGTGGGCTATGTAAAATGATTAAAAAGGTTTGTTTGGTTAGCTTAAGCACTTATTTTAAATGAGATATGGTTAATAAATGAACCCACAATTGGGGGATATCAAAACTAATTGGGGGATAGAGGAAAAGGACAAAACTTGGATCCAAATATCAATTCAGGGTCACCCCTTATCTAAGTGTTTATGTAATACCTAATCTACCCCTCACTAATCATGTTTAGTGGTTAAATATAATTAGGTAAGTTAATATTTTAGTTTGATAATCATTAGAATAAATCATTATCATTGAATTTGTTGATGCAACAACATTAAATCAAGATATTTATGATCATGAAAGTTTATGGGAAGAACCAACTATGAAAATAAACAAGATGAATATACAAGTGCTCCAATTAGTCATATATAGGTATTAATGTATTGAAATTTGATTTTTTTTCATTGAATCCGCCATTGTTACGCCTGAAAAACTCAGTGCCGGCATGGTAAAAGTATTATCGAGCATGTCGGGAGTGGTGCCAGCATGGTCGATTCCCAAATGAACCATGCCGGTTTGAGGACAAAAACATACAGAAAACATTTGTCTGAAATAACAAGTATCGGCATGGTATTCATCCTGAATAACCATGCCGGAACCTAGTATCGGCATGGTATTCATCCTGAATATATCGGCATGGTCTTCATCACTACCGGCATGGTCTTCATCCCTACCGAATGTAAAAAAAAAAAAAAAAAAAAAATCAAAGTGAGAAATGTTTCGAATTTAAAAGGGAGTAGGGTATATTTATGTTTGATTTATCTTTTATTGTTTTAAAGGGTAGTTTCATATTTTCTCCCCCAAAAAATACCCCTTAACAAAAACTATCGGTTGTGGGAAGTAATTTATATCCCTCAATTAGTTTTAGTATCCCCAATTACGCGTTCTAATAAATGTGTGGGTTACATTCAAGAAAAACCTAAAGTAACAACAAGAGTAAAAAGTAACAACCACTACCGACCCAGAAACATCAAAACAAAGGCAGTAAATAAAAACATCAAAACAAAGACAGTAAATAAAAAGGAGTTATAGATAACACCACAACAAACTTGTACTTCTAACAATAATTATTGGCATAGTAATGTCTAAGTTTCAATAACGGCCATGTATATATTTGTAGACTTCTAACTACTCACACATTGCCACAAAGCGGTGCAGAAGGGAAAATTGGGATAATATATTTTGCGATAACATACTATTTTAACCTTTATGGCCCTCGATGCTCTTAGTTCGTGGGTGATCCACATTTTTACCCCAGTAACCAAGATTTGGCTTAAAACTACATTATACCTGTAGGAGTGGAATCTCTCACATATCAATAAATATTCAAAGTGAAGATTATCTAACGTAAGCGAGGACTATCGCACATAGTAAAATCGAGATGACGTATTGGATGGTGTCGGAAAAGTCACGAGTATAGTGTGATGATCTATGGAAGTATAAACTGTGCAAGAATGAGTGAGTGTACATGAGTGAATGTAACGCACAGTGATTCCAAAAATAGTGGATCTCTTAGCTGTCATTCACTATGTAGAATCTTAAATAAAGAGAAAGGTAGGAGAGAGAAAGGAGAGATACATATTTTAGGAGACTTGTATGATTATATCTAGAAATTATTGAAGGGGTGTTAATTGTGGGATTTCTTGCAACTACATTTTTGGCGCTAGAAACAGCTTTGGGTGATAAATCCTGATAGAAAATTCATAGAATCTTGGAAAGAGTAAGATCTGGAAATTGTGGAGAAATCATTTTAATTCTTTATCAATATAGGAAGTTGAAGATGGTGAGACTTGAATCTACTGTTGAACAAGGAACATCAACTAGAAGGAGTAATAGAATTGCTGAAAGAAGAAGAGGTACAAATCGAGAATGCAAGAAGACGAAAGAGTAAGAGAAAATCAAAGAAACGAAATTCCAATTGGACCTCAGCATGAACAAGAGCGGAACAATGATATTGATTATGATAGAGTGAGTATTCATACTACACAAACAAATTCTACTGAAGAATATGAACAAAGGACTGGGAATGCAAGATTAATTGAAGAAAACGAAGAGAATATGACAAATGAAGAACTCAAGCATTGACTACTAGCAGAATGAAGGAGAGAGGAAGAAGAACGTCAATTTGGTACGTCGAATGATGATTTAAGAGAAGAGAATCTTGGATTGCAAGAACAGAGGTCAAGAAGCGCTACACGATCAGGGTCAAGATCAAGGAGGAGTTCATCAAGACAAAGTCAATCTAATCAAGGAGATGCTAGGCGAAGATAACGCATCGAAACCATCGAAGAAAACCTTCAAGTAGATGACAATTTACAAAACCGACAAGAGAGACGACGTGTAGCTCAAGATCTGGGAACTAACCGATATGAACATCCGCGTGAACTTCTTCGTCGCACACATCATAATTTTAAAAGAAAAGAAGAGGACCCAAGGCAAGGACAGATGATATTACATGGAAGAGAAATGTTGAGAGAAGAATACAAGCGTGAAAGGGAAGAAATTGAAGAGAGAGAATTGCAAGAAGCATTATGTCAAAACAATCATGATAATCGAGTAAGGCAGCGCGAACGTTATCGCATGGATAATACAGAACAAAGAAGGACTGCACCACAAGAAAGAGAAATGTTAAGACATCGACATGATCGCACAAATGAAGAGGAAAGGTATTGTAAGGACCCTCAAGCTCGTCAACGCTATTTGACTGGTCTAGCAATGATCAAGAGACATATTAGTCGATAATAACTCGATTGGTTTAACACGAAATTAATAACTCGATTAATAAGAAATTAATCTAACAACGATCTAGATACGAAACTAGTACCGTTAGATAGATCTTGAAAAGTTATGCGAAATAGACTACTTGAACGTGTCATTTGGGCGCCGGACGAAGAAGATACGAGACTCGAAAGATGGAGCAAAAATCAGTCAAACTGCCGTTGACCTCGCTTGACTTCCGTTGACCGTCCTTTGTATTTTGACCGGACCTCTGGTTGGTAAAAGGGGTCATCCCTTAGTAATTTTGAAGAGTTGGTAATAGTAAATAAGTGTAAGAAAGGTGTAATATTAGTTTAAATTGCTAAGAAATAATTAATTGGGAATTAGGTGTTTATACTTATCTTCCTGCATGTTACAAGGTGGTGGTGTAGCTATGAGAAGAAAACAGAGAGGAAGTGAAGGGAAGTGCGACAAACTTAGTAGGAGAGGTGGAAAATAAAGAGAATAGAACAGCTAAATGCGTAGAGTTTTCTTGGTTATAAAAATAAGATAAAAAAGGTTAGGGAGAGATATGTTTGAGCTAGAGATTAAAGAGTAGTGATTGATTGATTGTGTTTTTGAGATGAATAAGTAGAGGAGAAAACATGGAAGTAGAGAGTATGTGTGCTAGTAGGAGAGAAAAGAAGAAAAGAGTTTGAATTAAGAGAAAGATGGAATATGTAGAGAGATGGTGTTTTTTATGAAATAATGATGTGATGATCTTGATGGAGAACTTGTTAAGCAATCAAGGTAACATTACTAACCAATTCTACGATGATTATAATGTTTTGGGTTGTTGTTTGATATAGTAAATAACTTGAGTAAATCAAATAAATACGTTGTGAAATTCATTAATTTATGTATGGGTTTTGTCTCAATGGTCATAATCTAGATATTTTTATAGGTACCTTAAAGACATTATTAGACTTATCTCTATGAACGTAATATGTAGTCCGCCGGATGGTGATTATGAATATATAAATTTTATTCAAATCGGTTAAGTATCGAGTGAGATATGATTGATTGAAAATTAGTCGACGCAGCTGAACTCATGTAGAAAAAGCCATGAGTAGTCTTATGTATGGGACTGCTTATATAGGTTGGAGTTGCATTTGGAAAATACTCAATACGCAAAAGTTGTAAAGGGTTATCCCGAGATTCTAAAGAGATTAAGATTTGTCCTTTTGGATTTGCAACGTGGAAGATAGAGTCCCTTCAAGGTGACCTCTTGAACTGTAATTTGGATTTGAACACTTGGAATATTTTCTTGTAATGATGCAGAAGATGACCGAGTCAGATTCTGACTCAGTTGATCTATCTGACTCGGAACGAGTCAGACTAAATGGGTCGTGGACCGGGTTAATAGGTCGGGTCGTGGGTTGACCCAATGGGTTAGTCAAAATGTTAATGGGCCGGGTTGATGGGTTGGACAGGGTCAGGCCCATGATTTTGGGCTTAGGGCCAGAATTAGTATTTTGAGTTTTTGGACCACTTATGGTCCGAATTAGCTCTTGCTTCCTTATGCAAAGTTGTAGCATTTTTCGAGGGCTTTCCGATGATACCCTATTTGACACCATTTGGATAAACAGATATTAGTGTATGTCATAATTACATCTTACTAGGTTATAGAACCATTAGTAAAATTAGAACCATTAGATATTTGACTTAGCCTAACTAGAGAATTGTATGTGATTATGTTATGAATTTATGTTGTGAGCCTTTTGGCTAGATTCTTAGAGTTCTTGTGTGATTAACAGTTAGTCTATATTAACAACGATCGATTCAAGGATGGACCATTGGATCGTGGATCTCGAGGTAGGCGTGGCTTATCATCAGGAGAGGTGGGAATTGATAACGAACTCTCTTGTATTCATTATTGTTTTGCAAATCAATCTTGGTGTTGTGAAATTCATGCATATCTTTGTGTGCTTTGTGTGGTATGAGATGTGTGCCGACACAATATCGTATTCTATGACTAGGGCGATACACCGCAATATTACACCTGGCTAGGCGATACACCGCAATATTATTCTTCCTTTATATATATTCTATGGCTAGGCGATACACCGTAATATTACCTAATCGGTGTGGAATTGGCATCAATATTACTCTTCCCTTATGTGCGGCAACACATATCTCATACATGGATGTTTACTGTTATTTATGAATGTCTGTGAAGAAGTTTATACATTATGTTCACTTGTTTTTCCGTGTATTATTGTTTTTGATAAAACCTGCATTGTCTTCGAATCATATTAATGTTTACTTGAAAGCTAGTTGTTATTCCTACTAGGGCACCCTTTTAGGGATGATGTGCTCACCCTTTCCCACTTTCGCCTGAGAATGAGCGAGTTGCGTAGCTAAAGCTTCACGGGTTGAGTTCATTAGTTGATTAACTTCTGCTATTTTCGTTATGTTGTATACTTGATTTGCAAACCAAATAACTATTGTATATGTATCATTAGAGAGGAATACTTGTATATATATTCCTGAGCGGGGCTAATTTTGGGTTAAGTTTTGTAACAGATTTCTTAATTGAATGCTTAAGTAAATGATTTAGATTCTTAGTGCCTCTTTATTTAGCTAATCTCTTGGATTAGTCAGCTGCTAGCTTAGGGGGCACTACAGAGCACAGATTGATGTGAACACTAAAAGGCGTAGGAGAAGAAGAGAAGAAGCTAATATGAGATACAAGAGGCAGTACGTCAAAATAATCATGAGAATAAATTGAGTCAAGCAAGATTAAAAAGACCTATGCGAGAGGATTTAAATCAAACTTTAAGTGAAGAAATTCTTAAACAAATGGCGGAAATAAGAGAAACGATGACTGCGAAAAGAAATAGTGGAAGGAGACAACTAGAAGAAGCAGTGGAGGAAGCTGGGAAAACTCCCTTTACAAGGAAAATTCAAATGGCAAAAGATAACATTAAGTGCAATTTACCAAGTATTCACTAGCATATTTGATGGAAGCGGATGTGCAATACAACATGTGAAAGCTTACACTCGATCATTATTACAGTGGGAAAACAATGATGCAGTGATGTGTAAATATTTTTCTGCGAGCCTGGCAGGGGAAGTTCTGAAATGGTTTGAAGGGTTACCAATAGAAACCATTGGATCGTTTCATCATTTACGTAACGTCTTTTTAGGACAATATATCGCAATAATATTTCAAGACCGTGAATTGAAACGACATTTGGACTTCGGCCAAGAGTAAATGAGAATTTGCGTCATCTAACAACACACTGGAGAACCATGTGTAGTGAAATGGCAAGATGAGTGGATGAGCGATACCTTATTCTGGCATTTATCAATGCTCTTTTCCCAACAGATTTATTATATACACAAATCTTCAGAATAAATGATACAATAACAATGTCAGAGTTGCGCGAATTCCTAGAGGAATACATAGCACTGGAAGAGAAGCAAAGAGATATGGAGTCCTATCCAGTGGCGGTACCTGATGCGAAGAGCTGAAATGCAAGTTTACTCCCAAGAATGACAAATGCTGTTTCGAGTACCTCGTAGGGGAATCAAGGAAACAACATTATAGAGAGGCAACAAAAGCTAATAGCCATGGGTAGTGCAGATCAAGAAGAATTTGAAAATGAATATAGAGAAAAATAACTTCAAAATCGCGGAGGTAATAATAAGATTCGGAGAATGGACGATCCACCAGAAGACTCTGGAGGTCAGCAACCATATTATAATAAGAGACAAGGAACTGGAAGGATAGTATGGGAACAAATAAATTTGCCAAAGTTGAACACTACAATAGACAAGGCTCTGGAGGTCAGCAACCATATTATAATAAGAATCCTACCTCCAGCCCATATTTTTGGAAAATTTTGCACCAAGAGGAACTTGAATAAAGATAAGTAGAGAGATCCAACAAGAGACAATCAAAGAAGAAAAGAGATAAAAGCCTTATAATAAGACCTTAATACAAGGAAACAGAATATATAACCACAGAAAAGAGGCAGGGCATCCGAATGTGGCGTGCAACCTAGTTCGCATACATGCAAGAGGCAAACGTAAGACCTAAAGCACGTCATAGTTGGGATAAACCTAGTAAGCATGAATCAAAGGAAGGCTACACCGACCCCAGAACTTGAGTCATGGAGATTTGGGGTGATAAAAAACGAAAAAGCCCATCCATGAGAGGTGCCTTAAATTTTCAGTCTAAGTTCATAACCTTAGATTGGATTACCAAGGTGAGAAATTCTCTCCTGATGAGTGTAGATTTTCGATCAGGGCGCCGAGGTACACGGTTGAGTCAAGAGTGCGGGGGGCGTTTGAGCCTACCTTACCATTCTTGACAAGTCCTGACTATGATGCACTCGGTCCGAAGATACCCCACTTAGGGTGCGGTCTCATAACCATAAACCTTATCGGTAGTGAATAAGAGACTGAAAAATCAACTGGTTGTTGCATTAATGGATGGGAGGAGCCAACCTTAACCCGGTAGAGGTAAGCTTCCTTGAAGGGGAAACCAGGGGGGAGATAAGGACGGTACCCTCCATTAAGGAGCTGAATTGTGTCAAAAGACGTAAATGTCATGAGGCTTTTTACTCGCGGGAGTATTAAGGCTTGTCATATTTTCGCACAAGAAAATCCTGCAGAGGCAATAATACTAAGAAAAAGATAAGACGAGATCAATGGGTCGATATACTTCGGTATAAAGACGTCCTGCGATTTCGTCGCACAGAGAATTAAAGACAGGAAAAATAAGACCTTTACTTAGGAAGGAGCAATAAGACCTCCAGAGAAAAGAAAAATATGCTTGTTTAACTAAATATTTATTTTACAGGATATTCGGAAAAGAAGTAGAAAAAGTAAATTCGCGCATTTGTTTCTTACAAGACATATATAAGACTGGATAGATCGCATGATAAATGTAATTGAGGCAAAGCGAAAGACATAAGGAAGAGAAGAAATAATAAGTGCGCAAAGATGTACGTTTATTCCAAATAAAGAATGAAAGCAATTTGGAGCGGCAAAATAAGCTAAGTAACACCAAAATTATCTATACATTTCATCAACAATAGATAAGCATTCTCATCATATAAGCATCGCATACACATTCATGGCATGATCATTGCATACACATTCTTGGCATAAGCATTGCATACACATTTCATGGCATTCTCCCCTCATAGATAAAGAACAGAGGCAACTATGGATTACCAAGAAAACATTTTTTCTTTATCTTCTCGGTGAATCCTCACCAACAATTCAGCATCATCATGTAGAGGAAAATTTGTTAAGAAAACAAAGGAAAGGCGAAGATCAAAATAAGAGGGAGACGTTATGGTTTCTGTCATAAGCGAATACTAGAACTGATGGTTCAAGGTTGAGAGAGCAAACAGATAGGACACGGGTTCGAATTTTCGCAGATACATATTTTGCATTTTCTTATAATTCCAAGGGAGAATAAAATAACAAGAGAAAAACGTTGTACCTTTATGTCGTATTAAGCTACCCGAACTGTTGGTACGGTGAGCGGGAAATGTGTTCGAGGTCGCATGTTTGAATTCGGACCTCAAAGCTTGAATTTTTTCTCTCTCAAACAAGAGAGGAAGGTCAGCTTCGCACAAAAATTTCACACAGCTGAGAATTAGCACAGATGGTTCAGTGAAGTACATCGCAAGGAGCAGGTCATATGATCAATTCTTCATTCTCCCATGTTTGTTTTTGTTATGTGAAATTCATAGAATTGCCTCTTGCATAGATGTTTTGCCTAGAAGAAAGTTGGTGATTATTTCGCATGAGAAGGTTAGCAAAGTTGGTAATGTGCAAGAAATGCAAGAGGCAGGTCAAGGGTTCAAGTCTCATTTCTCACACTTCTTTTTGATGCGCGACGTTCATACATTTCAAGCATAGCATGAGGCAAAGAACATGGATCAATAGTTACGCATGATTGATTCACAATACTTCTTATATTTCGAGGATTAGTGTTTCTTATACTTCTTCAAGGATACTTCATACTTCGCATACTTCAAGAAGTGATATTTCATATATACTTCTCAAAGATTCGGAACTTCACAAAAGAATAGAGGCAAGTACGTACTTTTCAAGTCCAATATTCTTTCGCTCGTTCCTCCAACAACAAAGATCAAAGACTACTCCAGCATCACGCATCTCACAACAACAACAACTACAACAAGGTGGATTTTTCCTTAAAGATCGCTCTTCAAGCGATATTCAAGAAAAAAGAGGCAAAATGTAGGAGTGAATATCGCACATATCAATAAATATGCGAAGTGAAGATTATCTAACGTAAGCGAGGACTATCGCACATAGTAAAATCGAGATGACGTATTGGATGATGTCGAAGAAAGTCACAAGTATAGTGTGATGATCTATGCGAAGTATAAACTGTGCGAGAATGAGTGAGTGTACACGAGCGAATGTAACGCACAGTGATTCCGAAAATAGTGGATCTCTTAGCTGTCATTTACTATCACTAGTGGAAAATGGGTATTTAACCACTTCCCGGGCTTCACAAAAACCACTGCTGCTGGGCTGTAGTTACATGTAGTGCCGTGACTCACAGTAGTTTTACCGGAAAGAACACAAAAACTCCTTTAGCTTGTAAATAAAATTATTCTTTGCAGAGGTGCGATGTTATGATTCAAAGCGGAAAAGCCATCTAGTTTTGTTTGGTTAATTGGAAATGTCACCCTGGGTGATTATTTATTGTTAGCCATGTTGTTGTGTGAGAGTACATGAGCGAATGTAACGCACATAACAACATGGTGAACCAAAAATTCACATGAAGCCATAAATGATTAAGTAGTAAGAGTACTATGATTTACCCTTTGGATTCCACTGAGTACCTTATGATCCTTCTTATAATTCTTAACTGGTAAGGAAACCAGCTTAGCAGCTCCAAAACCAATATTGAATAACGATCGAATAGGAGGAAGGACTTTCAAAGGCTTAGGGATCTACAGAAGTAACACATGATTCATTAAAATCAGTGGAGAAAACAACTACAGTATATGACTCATGAACTATTTAATTTGAAACATGATTATGTGAAATATCTTCTAACCATAAATCCCAACAACATGTACAAGTTTGAGCTCTAGCTCAACCTTTGTATCAAGAATTTGACAAGAAAAGACATGAAAAGATTTTTTTGAAATTTATATCAAGTAATTACGCACAACAATAATCTAAAAACAAGATGCGACTATGAGGAAACCTTTGGAGTCTTAGCTTTCAAATAACAGAGTGCAATTGTTAGCATTTGTTGCCAATCTCCAGAAGTAAAATAATTTCAATATTAACAGTATCCATAGAAGTTAATAGCATTTGTAGGCCTTAACCAATAGTATTTTATAGGCATATCCATAGAAGTTGATGGCATTCAAAAGAGACCGCTCTAAACTTGTGGAGGATTACTGGACCTTGTTACAACTCTGGATAATAGGAGTTTGTCCATATTTGGGACAAGACGTGGCACAATCTTAGTGGTGGAGAGGAGAAAGACTCGGGATTGATAATGGGTGAAGATGAGAATGATTAAAATGTCTAGATTGATTGTCCCAAATCTGGCCCATGTTGATTTTCCCAGTTATAGAGGGAAGATGCTAGGGAGACCCCGCTTCCTTACACCACCATTTTACACCCCTATGTGTCATTTATATCTAGCATAGATATCTTCCTCACCCTACCCCATCATGGAAAAATAGGAGGTCCGCTTTAAAGGTAAGCCAATAAAAACTTGACACATACGGGGTAAAATTTTGGTGTCAAACTTTTGGGGTTTTTCTAGCATTTTCGGTTATAGAGTTTTCCGGATGGGTCCATATCTGACACCCTTCGGTGGTCCAACTCTGAAAACAGAGTAGGTAAATAAATGAGACAAAGAAAAAAAATGAAAAAAAAATGAAAGAGACCGCAACTAAGGTTTAAGATTTATTCCTGGAACTGGAAGATGGGTTTTGGTGGAAATTATACATTGTTCATTCAATTCTCTGAACATTGTGATAGGAAATGCAAGATTGAATTCAGAAAAGAAAAAAAAAAACAGGGTTTCTTTATCTGCCCATCAGAGAGAGAGAGAAGAGCAAGAGGAGTAAAATTATCTAGGGTTTTTTGAAGTAAAAAATTCAGGGATTTGGTTGGTTGTTGTTGGATTGTTTGATGAGATGGAGAAGAAGATTTTTGAACCAGCAGCTGAAAGGAAACATCATTTCTTCAAGATCTTCCATGAAGAAGAACAGAAAAGAAGATTGGTAAGTATGATTTATTCAACCTGATCTTTTTAATTTTGCTTTCCTGGGTTTTGAATTTCATAGTAGATACGTATGGTTTGTATTTCAAATTTTGATTTATTCATTATATTCTTCTTAATTTTTCTTTCCTGGGTTTTGAATTTCATAGTAGATATGTATGTTTTGTATGGAAAATTTTGATTTTTGGGCTAAATTTTTTTCAATTTAGTTTCTTTTATGTAGCTCAACTGTTTGATCTGTTAGCTTAATAAATTATTTGGATGATGTGATGAATTTCCATCTTCATTCATTATCTTGTGTTGTTGCTTTCTTTCTTATAGAAGATCTGTTACCAAAACCACTTGACACCCACACATAGTGATGCATATTATGTTAGCTGGTGATGCTTTGGCTCATTCGTTGCTGTGTTCTGTGTTTCATGTTTACACTGCTTATATCACACCATTGCTTCTTGGCTGGTATCCAGTTACTGGAAGTGTAAATAAGATTATTTTTTCTCAGTTGAATGTGTAACATATCTCTTTGGTTTCATCCAAAGATTTGTTGTGCAAGAAGTTTTAAATTTTATTCCATCCATCCATGATAGAGATTAACTGATAGCAATTATAGAAATGCAAAGTGGATCATATGAGATTAGAGTGGGGGGATGTGTATTTGTGTATAAAGGGCTTGGTCCAAATTGAACCATTGCCAATGCAAGATTTTGGACCATTTGAGGTCATGTGATTACCTAGAGGTCCACAGGTGGTCAAAATCTATTAGGGTTGTTAATGGTTAGAAAAGTCTAGTTTACTTCATTCCCATTAGCAAAATCTGCTAAACAGAATCTGCATCAATGTCAAACACAAGCCAATAGACCAACTTGTGAAAACTGATAGTTATTGATTTACGTCGCCTTCTGATTTCTTCTTTGAATCAACTTAGAATCTAGTCTCCAGTTCATGTTGGAACTTTATGTTGGAATGAATGGACTCCATGTTTTATCACCGTTGTTTGTTTCCTGCTAGCTACTGTAATATGTATTACCTAGTAATGAACATAACATTTTTTTTCTTTCTGATTTTCAGCGCATTCCTGTAGCATTCTGTTCTAGATTACCGACAGAGTATCCAGCATGTGAATGGGCAATTATTCAGGGCCCTAGTGGAGCGTCTTGGATTGTAGAAGTGAACAAAACCGAAAATGGCACCTTCCTCGAGGATGGCTGGGAAATATTTGTGCAAGAGAATGGCTTGAAAAAGTATGATTTCATACTGTTTAGGCATGATGGTGGAATGCAGTTCCATGTTAAGGTTTTCAAGGGAAATGGGTGTCCAAGAGAAGAGTGTTTTGCCCCTACTCTTTCTCCAATTCTTGCGAAAGAAAGTCATGATCCACCAGAAGAATGCATCACTCCTGTTCCTTCTCCTATTCCTGCGCAAGAAAGTCATGGACCACGAGAAGAATGCATCACTCTTGTACCTTCTCCACTTGGGCGAGCAAGAAAGAGACATGCAAGCCCATGTGGAAATTCAATGTTAAAAAAGAGAGGCTCTTCTAGTCAAGGTAAGAAAGATGGGTTGCATTCATCTTATAATAAAACCAGACTGATGATATTTATATGTGTTTCCTTTTCCAGAGATGCTTGCTTCAGCAGCAACAGCAGTCAAGAGAAAAGTTGTATCTTTCAGATTTTCCTTTCCTTTCTTCTGGACCTGTGTGAACCACTTCAATGTTTATGCAGATTACATTCGTATGGTGAGTAGATATCTTCTATTCCAACAAAAGCTTGTTCACTAAGGCTGTTTTATGAATGTAACAACAAATCATTACGTTTTTCCTTTACAGACTATACCAGTAAAATTTGCAAGAAAACATTTTCCAGCTAAGGTAAAAGGGGAAGAGAAAATCGAGGTCTTGCTAAAAAATGAGGAACGCCAGACTTGGGAGCTTGGTGTCAACACAACTCCAAATCAATACCTTTTCAGTAAAGGCTGGAAAATGTTTGCTACTGACAACAATCTGAAAATTGGCGATTTTGTCATTTTTGAACTCATTGGTAGACTTCCAGACGCAAAGTTTGTGATGAACTTCCATATCTATCGAATTCCAGTCATCTTTGAGGATGATTCAGATGAAGAATGAAGCTGTTATTCGCGGTATCAGATGTTTAACCCCTTCGAACTTCTATTTAGATATTTAACCCGGTTTGCTTGCTGCTTTAGCTTATGTTACTGTTAATTTATAATTGAACTTAGTGTTTTCGTCAGATGACACATAAAACATATGTAATATTATGGGATTCATTATATTTTGCTGAATCACATATTGGCAAGATTGTTGGCAGAATCCTATAATAGGCTTTGTTTCTTAGGACTTTATTTGGTTTATCTTATTATTTTAGCAGACAGTGAGTTGTTGAGTCTTTAATCCTCAACAATCCAAGTAACAACTTCCTTTTCCTTAATGACAGCCCATTATTATACTATAAAAAAAAGTTGTACTGTCCCATTCGAGTGCATAATAATATGTTGATTTCACATCTATTTACGTGCATCTCTAATCTAGCGGTTTAAAGATGCATGTTCATTGTGCATTCAGGTGCATGATAACATTTACTTTAAAACAAAATGGAATTCTAGAAGCTTTTGGTGTAAAGTTTCTTGTCATGTGCATATAGTGCTAGTCTTTCTATATAAAATCTTTTTCCTTTGTCCATTTTTCTTCACAAACTTTATGAAAGTTGTTCATATTGGCATTTTAGGCAAGTGGGGTTTTGCATCAGTTTTGCTAAGAAGAAAGCTACGTTTCTTCTTCTTCTTGTTCTTTTAATTATTAGTTTCCCTTCTTTGATTTCTTCTCATTGAGTTATTGAGAGATTTGTAGATCTAAAAATGTATGTAGTTGAGAGTAAAGGAGGAGCCATAGGCTGTATGTTTCTGTCTCTATTTTTCTTAGGTACATGGCCTGCTATAATTGCTCTTTTGGAGAGAAGAGGGAGGCTTCCACAGCATACTTACCTTGATTACTCCATTACAAATCTCTTAGCTGCTGTATTAATTGCTCTAACATTCGGTCAAATCGGCGGTAGCCAACCGGATATGCCAAATTTCATCACTCAGCTTTATCAGGTAAGTATTTCAAGTTGTTTGTGGTTCGATTTATTATAGTCCGTGTGATTTACTTTCTATTGCCCTGAAATGTCTTAAAAATAGTCATGCCAGAGAGCAAGTATCAAATTATATGTAATTGTTGTGTCATTGATTAACTCGTGCAGGACAATTGGCCATGCGTATTGTTTGCCGTGGCAGGTGGAGTGTTTCTCAGTGTTGGAAACCTTGCAACCCAATATGCTTGGCCGTTGGTGGGTATTTCGGTGACCTGGGTCATTTGTTCAAGCATATTGGTGGTTATAGGTATTTTATCTACCTTACAAATTCCTGTTTAATAAATTGATGCTTGTTGCATAAACTGAGTCAGTTGTCACATATCAATGAATGTAAACAGGCACAACTGTGAATTACTTCTTAGACGGTCGAATCAACAAAGCGGAGATTCTTTTCCCAGGAGTTGCATGTTTTTTAGTTGCAGTTTTTCTTGGATCTGCTGTTCACTCATCAAATGCAGCTGATAATAAAGCAAAGCTTAGTAGCTATACAAATGAAAAAAGGTCCAAGGATGATTTCGACGACATAGGTAAGCTTATGGGAAAACTTTCAATTTCTTCTTCTAGTAATTCTGGGAAAACCACATTGGTAATCATATATATTCAGTGAAATCGCAAATTGTAGATGGAAAAAAAGATATGGAGAATGGAACTGTTCGTGTCGACAAAGCTGAAGTAGGAACTGCAAACTTCCTTATAGAGATTGAAAATAAAAGGGAAATCAAGGTTTGGCTATTTCACAACAGTACTAGGCCTCTCTCGTCTACTAGGTAATTTCTCTGTGATTTTTCTCAAAATCTGGAGTGTAATTCTTAACGATTTGATGAACGGGCAGGTGTTTGGAAAAGGCACTTTGATCGGCTTGGGTATAACATTCTTTGCTGGTCTTTGCTTCTCCGTATTCTCACCAGCATTCAATTTGGCGACAAATGATCAATTGCACACGATGACTCCAGGGGTTCCCCATTTAGTTGTCTACACTGCATTTTTCTACTTCTCTGTGTCATGTTTTGTAATGGCTATCATTCTGAACATCATCTTCTTGTACTATCCCGTATTCAACCTACCACGGTCTTCTCTTAAAGCTTACATCAATGATTGGAATGGTAGAAATTGGGCTCTTTTGGCAGGATTTATCTGTGGTTTTGGAAACGGTCTCCAGTTCATGGGCGGTCAAGCCGCTGGATATGCAGCAGCAGATGCTGTTCAGGTTAGTCTCTCCATATATGACTACTTGTTTTGTATTCAAAGAAGCTATTTGCGATAGATGCACCATTGTTTGCAAGGGTCTTATGTGCCATTTTTCTTGTTTTCTTGATATTATCTTTATCTCTGAATGCTGCATATTATAATCAGGCACTTCCACTTGTGAGCACATTCTGGGGAATACTTCTGTTGGGAGAGTATCGGAAGTCTTCAAGAAGAACATATGTGTTGCTTGTTAGCATGTTATTGATGTTTATCGTGGCAGTTGGGATTCTTATGGCATCATCCGGGCGTCGAAAGAAATGATAAAATACTGTCACAAATTACACTATAAATTGTCATTACATATATTATGATTTTAGCTAACAAAGCAAGAAATAGAGTTATCAAAAACCAAGCTGTGGAGTCTCACAAACACTATAAATTGTCATTACAAATATGTATGTAGATCACGTACGATAGATAGAAATTAATTAAAACGAGCTCGCCCCCAGGTGATTGTCTGCTAGCTGATCATGATAATGAAAGTAAGAATGTCATAACAATATTGTTGAAGAGCTTTGGGTTTTCGATTTGTGGTGTATGGGATGTCTTCTTGATAACTTTCAAAGTAACCTTTTCTCCAAGAAGCCTAACAGTGAAATCAAAATGAAGAAAAATTAGGGAAATTCATATCCAAAAAACAAGCAGTATATGATTTACACTTAGAAATGTTGGTTATGCATGTGTGCTTACTCCTTAAGCTCATAAGCTTTCTCCAGTGGAAACAAATTATCATGTTCTCCCCACGCTATTAAAACCTCCTGCAACCATAGACATCGATATTACTTGATGGTGTAACAAATAATCGAAAGAGAAGTTCTTGTTATCGAGGTTGTATCATTTTGATATATGTACCATGTACGTACCTGTTGAAGACGTGAGATATCAACACTGTTTTTCCGTCCAAGCGTTAATCCATACAGGAGCTGCTTCTTTTCCTCCCTGTTTTCAATGAACAAGCTCTGCAACAAACCGACCCATATCAAATTCCTACTTCTAAGTACTGTTTTTACCGGCCTATTCGAAATGGCAAGTCTGTTTCAGACTCTTAGATTATGACATTCACCCTGATTAACCATTCAGGACTTTAGATGGCTCCAGGCCATAATGTATCTGATGTGACAATCACATGCGGTTGCCAAAAAAAGAAAAAAAAAATACCTACTTTGAATTTAAATATATGTGCTGACGTAACATTGATTCTTCTAATTACATTTTTCTACTAAATATGTCCAAGTAGGGTACTCTATGGTCTATAGTCAAAAGTTGTAGTTAAAATGTTGAGATGAGCAAACAATTAGGAAAGAAAAAAAATGCAGTGAATTTGACTTACATTGATCATATCATTCAACAGAAAATCCGGCAAAAAATGTAAGCGTTTCTGCACCGCGAAACGCAGTAAAGTTCTCAGCTCCGAAGCTCTAACCGGAATCAGCAAATCCTCAATCTTCTCAACTCCACTTTTCTTGATTAAATCTTCATTGTCTTTCAATCTCATATTAACAGCCGAACTCGCAATAACAATCTTTTCGACTCGGTTAGGCCATAAACTTGCCATATGGTAACCAACAAAACCACCATAACTTGTACCTATAATAGAGTATTTCTCCACTCTTAAGCATTCCATTACTTTAACTAGACAATCTGCCTGGAAAATCTCAGTTCTTTCAGACGAAGAAGTTATTGATTTTCCGAAGAAAAGTAAGTCAGGAATGTAAAGAGAGAAATGGGTTGAGAGAGCTTCGACTTGATAACGCCATTGCCAGAGTGAGTTTGCACCGAAACCATGAATTAAGATTAACGCAGGTTTGTTATTAGTTTTGGCGTTTGGTTTCCATAGATGAATTGTGGTTTCGGAATCTATTTTGACGCATTGGGAAGAAAGGTTACATGATTTGAATGTTTTGATATGATATTTTTCATAGAAAGAAACGAAGCTGAAACATGAAGATGTCATGGTCTTGGTTTGTATCAGCGAAAGAGAGAAAGTGTAAATGTTTCTGCATAAAGGGAGATGGAATTTTGAAGGGTTTGGAACAGTTCGGTAGATAAGGTTGAGAGTTTTTGTTAATTTATTTGTTACTTTTTCACAAATATCTCTTGTTAGGTGGAGAAATTCCTCAAAAGGTCAAGAATTTCAAACCAAACTCCCCATACGTCGAGAAAAACATTCGATTATGCTTTCCACCTAAGATTTCCAAACCATATTATATGCTAGCGAACGGCTTAAGAAAATAATATAAAAATATTTTTCTTCGGAGGCCCCTCTAAAATATAGAAGATTATTATCGGGGCGTCACACTTCAATAGAGGGGCTTCACTTGGATTCTTAGTGTGATTTTCTTGCAATCACACTCTAATGAATTTACATAATTATTTGCCCAACTTTGAAGAACAATCACCAAATCTTTATTAGGCCGACCGAGCGAAGCGAGGGAGGACTCTATATATGGTGACTTTGTGTCAATGTGAAGCGTGACATTTTTTTCAATTACACAAAAAAGATTGAATATTGGTCCGGACACCTGGAAAAGACTAAGATGTCCCTCTAAATCAAATTTTACCTTTTTTCCTTTAGACATTTTCGTAAATAAACCAAAGAGGAAGGGTCTTTCTTTAGACATTTTCGTAAATAAACCAAAGAGGAAGGGGAATAAGGTATTAGACATTTTCGTAAATAAACCAAAAGAAAGAACTGTGAATGAAATGTATTTTTTATATATTTAAAAACCTCGTATATTTCAAACTACAAGTCGTATTTTTATAAATTTTATATATTTGGAAAGCCCTTTAAATTAGCTACGCAATGAGCACAAATAATAATATCAAATTTTTGTTTTTCATTTTTTTTTTATTATTCTCCAAATTTTGTATCTTTTCTCCTTAAAAATTAGGCATAGCTTAAAATTAGACATATCTTAAAAAAATTTGAAAAAAAACTACAAGAAAAATAAAATGTTTGACTAAGTATAAAAAACAACTAATTTTAAAATGAAAAGCACAACATATGGTGTTGAATCACCACCAAATTATTTGCAAAGTAAAAATATACCATGGCCTACCTGTCTGGAAAAATGATACTTTCGCGTCGTGTTTAGAAAAATTATACCTTCGTGCCGTCTCAAGAAAAATAATATTTTCACCCTACGGCGGAACTAAATTGTGAACAAAAAGTTCAGTTTTATGTCAATTTTTCTGGTCGGCCATCCCACCGTGGTAGCGGTCATCCAGTTAACTTCTTTTATGGATCTTAAAAGAATGATAAGAATACAAGTAAATAAGAATTATTCTGGACTTTCTCTTTCCTATTTGCTTTCTCACTCTCCTCAAAGATCCCCCCTTTCTCAAGTCTACTTAGTCTTTTATATAGAATATTACATAGTGGAGGACAGCTAAGCCAACCTTTATTTTCGGATCTAGCCTGCGTCATTCTCGCAAGTTTACAAGGGTTTTCTTCGCACGTGTTCTTCAATCTCGCAAAGTCTTCACACTTTCCTCGTGATTAGGTTGATGTCACCTGTTACGTCATTCCTCAAATAATCTGTAATGGTCTTCGCAAACATTTGTTGGTCAAATCTTCGCTGGGACACTGCTGTTGCGAGATTCTACTCCTACACTTAGTGTCCAAAAAAGTGGTTATGGGATATCCTAACACAAAAACAAAATGTCTAGATTACCGTTGAACTAAAATAAAAACTTAAAACCCTAATCTTTCTCTCTTCAAGAAATCACCGGACGATCAAATTCATCACCAACAACCGAATCAAGAATTTGAAGAATCACGATTTCAAACTCCTCAACAAGAACCCATGGTTTATGTTAGGTATTAATCGATAACCCATCTTGTTTTTACTTATTTTTGTGCTAAAAATAGGTTAGATTGAATGAAATCGAAGTCAAATTAGGATTTTAGTTGCGTTTCTCAAAGGTGTTATTATAGTTTCTGAAGATATTACGGTTAGGGTTGGATGATTCCAAACCGTAAATCTAATTTGCATGTGGTATTCCCAGCCGAAAAATTTGTATTTCCAACCGTAGGAACAAAATCTAAATCACAGGAAAATTTACGGTTGGTAATGAAAAATTAGAACCTAGCCGTAAACTGAGTTACAGTTTTGGATTGTGTAAACCCCAACCGTAAACTGGGTTACGGTTGGGTTCGTACTACCATTTTCCCAACCGTAATGGTTCTACGACTGGCTTTTGTCTCATTGATTACTAGTTACGGTTTGGAGTTCATCCAAACCTAACCGTAAATAGAGGTTATGGTTGGTAACGAAGCTCAAACCCAACCGTAATCGGGCATGTAAGTCGAAATATCTGAAATTGTTTTACGTACATTAGCTAATTTTGAGCGAAATTGAACTCATGGGATATAGTTTAGAGGCATACAAATTCTTTTTTTCTTCTCTCTAGTTTTTTTTTCCCACAAAAACTTTGTCCCAAAATTCACCAAGTATATAACATATTCATTAATTTAATAATTATCTAATTAAATAAAATGAACATTAACTAAATAAGGGTTGTTTAGTCATTACCAAATCATTTGAGATAAGGGTTTTTGATATTACTTATGGGTGACCCGTTTTTGTCCTATTAGGTGACGCCCCTCTAATGGAATGTGACGCCCTAATAATAGCCTTTAAAATATAGAGAAACCCCTTTCCCATAGATTTTACAAAAGTAGAGAATTTGTTTATATAACGGAATAAAACAACTTAAGAAGGGGAACTCTCCGATGTGGGACTAAAAATTTATATAGTCTCTTCAAACAACTAAGTGGAAACTCCACGATGTGGGACTAATAAGTTTTTTTCATTCACAAAAGAAACAATTAATTATTATTTTTATTAAAACCTTTAAAAATCAATTTTATTAATCCCCACATGAATGAAAACTCAATAAAACATGAAAAATATAGATAGTTCTTGGTAAATCAACACCCCAGTCCGACGATGTAACCTGACCGAAGAGACAGACATGTCGTGCGTTTGGTGAAGTCATACTAGCCATTTCAACATCCTCTCCCTCACACAACAGTGTGTTGACTCCATGGTCATACTATGGATTGCAAAATCATATAGTATAGAGAGCTTTTATCTTTAGTTCCTCACAAGTGAGACTAAAGGTTCCTTTCACTAAAGTGAAAATGCATGAACTAGTGAACCCTTAGGTCCTACGTTCCAGTAATACTAAAGGGATATTCCTCCATTAGGCAAGAACGACTGCGAGAGGACTTACCAAGAGTGTTACAATGATCATTACAAAAACTGCATGTACCGCGCGTTCTATGATGAACATGCGGGTTCCACAACCCACATAGATTCATATTGTTGAGATTATTAGTCCCACATTGTCTGGGCATCTAAGATCTTGCAGTTTATAATCCTTTAGGGCCCTCCACTCATTGTCAATTGGTTTTGAGTTGGATGCCCGTATTCTAACACATATCCAGAAAAAACAAGCACCGTCACTTATAAATGTACTTGGTTATGTGTTAACTTCTTGCAAAACCAAGAATGACATCACGTAAGAAGAAATTATCATCCCCATGCTATTAATTACAAGGACTTAATGGTGTAACAAATCATTTCGATCGGTTGTTAAGTTTTACCAACTGCTTCCAGACTACAGATTGGATCATTTTTACCACCCTACTCTCTTAGATCGTGGAGTTCACCCAGATAAATTAACCATAGGGAGGATCTAGGACTTGAGATGGCTCCAGTATTAATAAATTATTGGTACCGCGGGATCATCAATTAAACGGAAAAACAACTCCAACACAAATAAAGATGATAAAGTGATTAATGTGGTTCGGCACTAATGCCTACGTCCACGGACAAACCCTGTAGAGGAAATTTATATTGATTTCCAGACTGCTTATGCTGGGATAATTACATTTGCTTTAGTAATTCCTTGAATTGAGTCCTCGGTAGTTAGCTTGAAAGCTAGAGTTCATCCTCTTTTCTAGCTAGCTGGTGAACACTTAATATTCCAATAAGTACGTGTCCACGACAACCATTTGCGGTTGCAAAAAGACTATGGGGTGATGTAATTAACATTCATTCTCCTACGTGCATATTAGTCAATTAATAGTCGTTCAACCACAATAAGAAATTTGTAATCTAAACTAAAACATTGTCAGTTGTTTTCTATTGACCGACAGGCATAGGTCTTTTCCTAACTGTTTTGTGTTCTTGCTTACGTATGACTCGCTCTCGGATCTCGTTATTTTTAAGAAAATAAATCCTCACTTCCTTTCTGTTCACCCTCTTCCTTGACTCTTCGACTTCAAACCGAACTCAAAGTTATCCCGGTTCACCTCTGTCTGTCGGATCCAACTAAACTTCAATGCGATCCAAATAAACTTGGCTAGTTCAACTCATATACTTGGATATAATCCATGAAAAAAAGGTTCAGAACCTAGCGAATCCAATACTAAGATCCCGGTTCAACTCACATACAAGCGGTTTACTCAGCAGAATTCATGTTAGTTTTCTTGCATCAAATCACCGGATTCTATATATTTCCCTTTGATAATTCCCTTTTGCTTTAATTATTCACCGTTTTTCCTTTAAGGAAAGACATAAAATGCTTGTTCGTTGGGGATAATATAAAAAGCAAAGCGTTATTATCAGAACATCCCTTTCATGATAACTCATTTTTGCTTTAATAATTCAAAACATCAAGGGTCGGAAAATCACAGCCTTACTTTCTTTTAGTAAAGACTCTTGGCCCATCTGCCATCTATTCATCTATTCACAGCCTTACTTTCTTTTATGAAAGTCACAAGGGTTCGACATAAAGTATACCACATGGTATACAAACTTATCTTCTGTGCTCTACAGTCTCATCATCTTCATACCTTCTGAATTTCTCTATCTATTTGAAAGACAAAAACACTCATTCTCTTTTCTCTGATAACTCGTTTTGATATCTTCATTATATTTTCTACACTCTGATAACTTATCTTCTGTGCTCTACAAGCTTCTGCTAACCTTTTTTTTACCAATATCATATTTTTTTTCATAATGGCTTTGGAAGAGATTCTTGTTAATGGTGCAAATGAAATCCTGAATAAATTGCTCCCTGTTATTGGTCAACAAATTGGCCATGCGTGGGGTGTTAAAGACGACTTAAGGAAGCTTGGGAAAACCTTGGAATTAATTCAAGCTTTAATTTCCGATGCTGAGGAGAAACAAATAACTGATGCTACTGTCCGTGTTTGGTTGAAAAGGCTCAAAGACGTTGTTTATGATGCAGATCATGTTATGGATGAATTCTGTTACGAAACCATGCGTCGTTCTGAAAGAGGAAGCCACATCAAGCACAGAGTACGCGACTTTATGAGTAAATCCTCCAATCCACTTGTGTTTCTCTTTAAGATGGCTGGTAAAATCCGAGCCATAAATAAAAGTTTAGATGAAATTAACAATGATCGAGTCAGATATATGTTGAATGCCACCGCTGGTACTTCTGAAGCTGATCAAATCAGAATGCAACGCGACCGGTTAACTGCATCAGTTGTAGATGATTCTGTACTACTAGGCAGGGAGGATGCAACATCAGACATAGTAAAGATGCTGACTAGCAGATCACTGCCTTCGGTGATTCCATCATCATCAACATCAGCACACAGTTCTTCTCTTAAAGAGCAGCTTTCGGTCGTGTCCATTGTGGGAATGGGGGGTCTGGGTAAGACTTCATTAGCGCAGTTGGTATACAAAGACGAGTCAATTAAAACACACTTTGACAAAAAAATGTGGCTCTGCGTATCTAACAATTTTGATGTCTACAGAATCTTAAAAGAAATTTTAGAGTCTCTTACCGATGGATCATGTAGGGCTCCGTCGAATGTCGATGTGCTGGCGAGACAAGTTAAGGAAAATCTAGCTGGTAAGAGATACCTATTAGTACTGGATGATCTATGGAACCAGGACGCCGAAGATTGGGAAAAACTACATGGAGTCCTTGTCAATGGTGTTGAAGGCAGCAAGATATTAGTCACCACACGAAGCCAACAGGTTGCGTTTGTTGTTGGAGGTAAGGTCCACGATTTACAAAAATTAACAGATGGTGATTGTTGGTCTATTATGCAGAAAAGAATTTCATTTCCAATTCCTCCAAATATGATAAATATTGGACGGGAAATAGCGAAGAAATGCGATGGCTTACCACTTGCGGCGAACTTTCTTGGAAGCTTATTACACTCGAAAAGACAAGAAAGGGATTGGGTTTCAATCAATGACGACAAGGATTTGTGGCTTCAACCAGAAAGCACAAGACTCATCTCAATCTTGAAATTGAGCTATGATAATTTAGTTTCTCCTTTGAAACAGTGTTTCTCATACTGCTGTTTATTTCCCAAAGACTGGAAAATCGGAAGAGAGACATTGATTCGTATGTGGATGGCAGAAGGATTCATTCAGTCCAGTGGGGTAAACAATATATCCTTTGAAGATATAGGAAATGATTATTTTGAGCTTTTGTTATCGAAATCGTTTTTTCAGGATACAGTGAAGGATGAACTAGGTGTTATTCTGAGTTGTAAGATGCATGATATTGTCCATGATCTTGCAACAAGTGTTATCGACCGTGAGGAATATGGAATTCTACAGTTTAAAGACGGGACTGGAGATGCTTCAAAAATTCGTCGTTTGCAACTGGTATTTGGTGAAGCGTCATCGATTACAATTACTGAACGGTTATCGAAGGCGAAGAAATTGCGAACGGTTGTAGCTCTTGCTCCAAGAAATTGTTCACAAATTAATAGTTTCTTATCTAAGAAGCGTTTGCGCATATTATGTCCACTTGGTGATGATTGGGGTTCACAGATATGCACTTCGATTCCTATTCTTAAGCATCTTAGGTACCTAGACCTGTCAGGTTGTAAAATTGATCCATCGCATAATGTGTCACTGAATCCTTCCTATAATTTGCTGACATTGCTACTTTGTGGGTGCGAAAATACTTCCGTGCTTCTTCATAATATTAAGTCTTTGAAATGTTTGAGGCATCTCGATCTCAGTCACTCAGATATTAATCTTCTACCAGATACCATCGTCAGCCTCACTACCTTGCAAACGTTGAATCTCCGTCGTTGTTCTAAGTTTAAAGAGTTACCTGAAAAGATTGGGTTGTTAATACATCTAAGTTTCCTTGATCTTTCATTTACAGTAATAAAAAAATTACCTGATTCCATCACTTGCCTCAGCAAACTAAAGATTCTGGAGTTTTATTGTGGTTATTATATGGAGGCACTGCCATCAGAGTTTGGAGTATTGACACAATTACGGCGCCTTGATCTGGAGTCTGCGAATATCAAAGAGTTGCCGGAATCATGGACTGGAACCCGCTGCAATTTGGAGATAGTGAAGCTTGGAGGTAATTGCAAGCTTCCGCGAGACGTACATCATTGGCAAAAATTAAGACATTTTACACATCGCAGAATGCATGATATAATGCCTAGAGGTATAGAAAAGTTAATTTACCTCGAAACATTGGAGTCATACATGGTGAGGAATGAAGAAGCATCTCAGGCATGCAGCGGAAATATCAGTCATCACAGTGGGATAGAAGAGTTAGCATCTCTCAACTCCCTTCAGGTGTTGTATATACAAAGGTTAGAGAATGTGAGAGGAGGAATAGAAGATGCAGAGAGAGCAAAGTTACATGATAAGACAAATTTGAGAGAGTTATATCTAAGTTGGAGATCACCCAATGATGATGATGATGATGATGATGATAGTGAAGATAATGAAGATGGTGATGATGCTGAAGATGATGATATGGTATTAGAGGGTCTTCAACCTCACTCAAATCTGAAATGTCTGCAAATAGATGGATACTCGGGTTTCAAGCTTCCGAGATGGATGGGTTCAACTTCTATATGCCTGGTTCCAAACTTGGTTTCAGTAGTTTTAAAGAATTGCAACAGATGTGAGAAGCTTCCGCCTCTAGGTATGCTCCCATGTCTTAGGCATCTTGATATTGATAGAATGAAGTCAGTCAAGTGTTTGGGTAGAGAATTTTATTATCAAGAAGAAGGGGAAAGTAGCAGCAGTCATAAGTCTACAAGTACAACATCATCATTATTCCCTTCGTTGGTTCGTTTGAGAATCATGGATATGAAAAATCTAGAAGAGTGGGTTTCTCCTCCTTCATCTTCGTTCCGTCTCCTTGAGGACCTATATATGAAAGATTGCAAAAAATTGAGAAGCGCACCAAACTCGTTTCCTTCTCTTAAGGTATTGGGTTTATACAACACCAATGGAAATGCAGTAAACTCGATCTTATCCGCTAGCAGAGGAGGATGTCTGGCCTCTCTGACATACATTGATATATATGAATCTCCAGAGCTGATATTTTTCCCACTGGGCGCATTACTCCAAAGAAATACTCCGAATCTTCAATCTCTTTTAATCAGAGATTGCTCTGAGTTACAAGGCTTTCGTGATGAGGATGGTGATGATCTAAACAACAACGGCAACATTTCTCTCCGCAAGTTGGAAATAGTTAAGTGCCCGGTTTTAACATCTGTGCCGGATTTACGATTATGGAGTTGTCTCCAGGAATTAGAGATAAACATGTGCGACAAATTGAAGGAGTTTGTACCCTATAATCTCAAGACATCACTCCCCTTTCTTAAATCACTCAAGGTTGATTTTATTCAGAGAGAGGACAAACGGCTAGGAGATCCGCGTAATGTCGGCTTAATCAATTTGATGGAGAAGTGACGTACGTAGATATGTTTGCTTCTGCAGTTCTACTCATCCATTTCCGGTTAATGCTAATCATCCATCTCTTCTGTTTACTACTGCCAACGGGTCTCTCTCTCTCTCTCTCTCTCTCTCTCTCTCTCTCTCTCTCTCTCTCTCTCTCTCTCTCTCTCTCTCTCTCTCTCTCTCTCTCTCTCTCTCTCTCTCTCTCTCTCTCTCTCTCTCTCTCTCTCTCTCTCTCTCTCTCTCTCTCTCTCTCTCTCTCTCTCTCTCTCTCTCTCTCTCTCTCTCTCTCTCTCTCTCTCTCTCTCTCTCTCTCTCTCTCTCTCTCTCTCTCTCTCTCTCTCTCTCTCTCTCTCTCTCTCTCTCTCTCTCTCTCTCTCTCTCTCTCTCTCTCTCTCTCTCTCTCTCTCTCTCAAAGTTCAGACTTTTTTATTTGGTAAAATCTTATGTTTCCTATCAGAACTCAACATGATAAAATTGTGAATGCATCATTCTTTCGATCTCTAAAGAAATAGTAGTTAGTATCTGATTGTGGCCATATATGACTGGTCGGTCAATTGACCTAGTAATAATGCGCCAAGGTGGCACTTTATCTGCAACTTGGCCAAGGCCGGAAATGCGTGGCGCATTCAGAGTTGCAGCTAGGCATAAGGCATGTGCCAAACAGGGTATGGTCATGGCTAAAGATGCGAGATTAGCATCAAGAGGTGTCAAATGAGTTTGGCACATAGCCTGTATGCAAGCAAGACTTGCATAAGTACACCTGCATCATTAGGGGAATGATGCACAACTATGATGGTCGTATGTTGGCTGGTGAAAGCTATCATGGCGCGACAAGGCTAGAGATATGTGCCAAGCTATGGCCTTGATGGTTGCGATTTGGTTACACGACTTAGTGTTTGCTTTATGCTTTCAAAAAGGCTAGGAACTTCCTATGTGGATTTAGGAAAGGTGTTGGGCAAGTTGGCACGGTGGGAAAACTGCCTTGTGTAAAGTAAGTCTGTAACTGCCAGTCAATTATTTGTGTATAACTTTTGTAAGGCTATAAAATCCTGATCTTGGATGGGTTGGATATCTGGAACAAGGAGAGTTTGTGTGACCTTAAGTGTGTAGTAATAATAAGGCTTCGTCCAAGATTAAAGCTAAGTTCTTTCGATGCATATGGATCCCTTTGTTGGGCTTATTCGTTTGTGCATCAAGCTGAGTATGTGACCGATTTGGAAAGCTTGGATGATTGTGAGCAGAACCTCTATTTAGAACGGGATGAATAGAGTTTTAGTCGAGAAGAAATAAAATTGGCTAAATGTGAATTGGCTAAGACGGTGATGTGGAGCATAGTGTCGTTGTCAGAGTTGGTTATATATTGCATTTGCATAGTGCAAACCTATGACACGGTACATAGTATATAATTTTCGTACGCATGGCACTAATATCTAATTGGGTAGTGGCTGAGTCGGATTAGAATAAAAAATGATATATTATCTTCATCAAGTAGAAACATGTTGCACATGTGTTCCTCAACTGATTTTCTTGCAGAACACCAATGCTCCAGAGCTATAGAGCTATAGACAGTAGTTTTTAAACCTTCCAGTACTTGTATCACTTAGACTTAATGGTTCAAAATTAAACTTAAAAGAGTGCACTTAATTCTAAGAGTGCATTTATTTCTATCAGACTACATCTCCACCAGTTCTGAAAAAGCAGATACTTTTACAAAGGGATTGGGTTCTGCTAGATTCAGTTTTTTGAGAGACAAAATGAATGTGTTGTATGCACCTATCTCAGAGTCAACTCAGTCAAATAGTCAGTCAACTCATTCGGATAGTCAATCATAGATTAAGTTGTTATTCACTATCAGTTGTATTGTTGATGGTTATGATTGTGCATGGAAATTCTGAATCTTTTGACTTACAAGAACGAGAAACCTCACAAAAAAAAATGAACAAAGAGGTTGAGCCTCGGCCATGGGCCGGGGTGATACCTAGTAATATCTATAAAGAAAAAAAAAAGGATAGCAATGATGGAAATTCTGATTATGACGGTGAGAATGCTATTCGTGGTGATGCCTGTTAGTGCTCCAATTCCTGGCAATCCAGCCTTTTTCTTGTTTCGGGCGAGACACCCTATTACAATCATTGTTACCATTACCATTTCAATTGTTATCTCAATTTCTGGAAAACACCACCCATACCGTTTTTGATAGGCCGTTGAGAAAAGGATATTCTTCCCGTAGCCATGTAATATTGTGAGGAAACTTACAAACAGTGTTACTTTTGTAATCGCAGAAAATCCCACAACTATACCCTTTGTAATGATAATAACACAAAGCTAATTAAGTCATATGGATCAACCCAAACATTAATGATATTATTCACCACTTTGACGCTAATATGATCTTCTCAAACAATTTGTATTAGATATATGATGTTCTCACAGTTCAAGATGAGTTTGTATACAACAATACGGAAATATAAAATAAAAGCTAAGTTAATGGCTTGCTTCTTCTGTCTCTTGATAACTTTCTTAGCCCCTCTCTCTCTAGCCCCTCTCTCTCTCTCTCTCTCATTTTTTGATCCCTTATATAGGAAAATATTACACTAGAAGACAACTATGATTCACATGCAAGATCTCAGTTGACTGATTCTGTTTCAGTTTGTCTTATTCGTCAGGCTTTTGAGAACTGTCTCTTTATGTCGCGTTGTTGCTCAGTCCTTCGTGCTTCTTCTAATGGAGATGATCATCGCGTTATGTTTATCGTGCAGCTGATCTTCACACTTTTCCTCCGTTATCGTGTGCTTATTCTTCGCCTTATTTCCTGATAATTGTTGTCTCTTCGTGCTTAAGGTTGTTTTCATTAAGGCGAAGTTGTAGATTTTTCTAGTGCGATATTTCGCCCCTACAACTATAATGCTTACTAGAACTGCATGTACCTTGAGAAATATGGTTTTCCTAGTATGGAAGAGGATTGTATAGAATCCGCTAAGAAATGTTGTTGACAGTTCAACTAAATTTTGTTTCACTTTGTTCAGTAAGTTTTTTTCCCTTGAAAAGGAACAATTAATTGGGGGATACGTAAACTAATTGGGGGATATTTTTACTAGAACACCGTTGCGCACGTGGGAGAAGGGACAGAAGAAAAACGAAACACTGCTATAATAAGACCGTTAAGAAAATATAATTTGATTTTTCGGCATTTCATATCAGTGAATTACCTGTGCCACAATGCCACGACATTTTTATGGCATTGGTGGTGCTAGTGGTGGCATAGTAGACACAACCCGTGCCGTAATGGAATATATGTCATACTAATTTATTTTTTTGAAGCATGTCATACCAATTAAATTGGAAGTAGTAAAATTATGAATGTGCTGGCGTTAGTGATGTAAAATCATGTCATAGTAATTTTGAAAAATTAAAGGGGAAAAATAGTTGAGCAAAAGTACAAGAGAAAAAAAGAAAAGAAAACACAATTGTGCAGGAGTTGGGTTTAATTCACGTTAACCAGTGATACCACCACCAAACACCTAGCCATTTGACACGACACACACCTTCAATTAACGCATGTCAAATCCAAAGGTAGTGGTGGTAATTTTGTTTTCAACTACCAAACATTTACAAACGCAACAAATCAATTCTTATTCTCTGGGTCTCCGCCTCTCGCCGCCTCCTCCCTCTTCCTCCTTCACCATTGGTCTAGCAACAACAACTGATTATCTTATCTATTTTCTACTAAGAACTTCGCAATTCACATGCATCATAACTAAAAACAACTTAGCAGCATCAGTTTAAGCCACATATGGCTGATGTTTCATTTTGTTAGAAAATACTCTGAAGGCAGTTTAGTATCAAATGGGTTTTTCAAATGTGTGAATTTAATTATATGGAGTTTGTAATTTAGTATCAGATCTAAGAATTTACATTTTGTGTCTTTGTTTCTGCTTTTTATGTTTATATTTACAGTGGTTGTGGCAATGGTTGGTGGTGAGGGAATGATTTTTCAGGTGAAGGAATGACAGAGAGAGTGGTGGTGCTGTATCGGTGATGGTGAATTGAAAGAATGATAGGAGTGTTGCTGTAATCAATTGAACCAGTTTATCACAATTGAACCAGTAAGCAATTCATTCACTCAATTTTCAAATTTACAGTTTAGATGATGATGAGATCAAACCAAAACTATGAAATCTAAATTCGAACTGTAGAGAAGGAATAATCTTAATCTGCCATGGTGATGAAGATGAAGAAAGAAAAGATCAGGTTTGTTGAATCGAGAATGGGAAGAGATTAAGAAAAATTAAAATAGAAGTTCAAGTGAGTTTAGGTTTAATAATTCAGTGAAAATCTTGAGGAACTGATTTGATTATGGAGTCGAGTTTTCTGCGAGATTCGATTTGGGGACGAAGGAGAAAGGGGTTGGAGTTTCTATGGGACGAAGAAGAAAGAAGACCGAATGATTGCATTTACCCCTGATATGTTTGAAATCAACAGAAAAATGTACAGGTGAAAAAAAAAAGGACAGAGGGTCGCTTAGTCATTTAACTGGAAACGGGAGAAAAATTTCGGACGGGAGAAAATCCAATCTTTTTATCATTTTCGTTAGGTTTCAATTTGACAAAAAATGGCCATAAAAGGGACTCCCTCCCTACGGGCCCTCCGGTCGGTCGGCCCAATTATAGCTACAGGCATGGTTTTTCAATGAAATCGGCATGGTCGATGGGTTACCGGCATTGAAAAACCATGCCGGCGGCTACAATGAAATATCCCCCGATTAGGTTATGTACCCCCAATTGCATCTTCCTAAAAAACTCTATAAACATTTGTGAGGTTTGATTCAATAATAAGGAAGAGAGCGTGGGACAAGTATGGGCATGTCAAGATAGTTTCCTTCACTTGTTGATTGTGTTCCAAAGTCCTTGTTTAATTGCAAAAATAAATGAAAATCACACAACTTTCTTCAAATTTGTCATTTTCTTTATTTTGCTTGCATCGTCATTCATGATCCAGTATTATTAATTTCGTACGATCGGTAGAAGAATATTTCCTTCGTTTTAATACTAATAATCTTAATAATGCATTAATTAGTGGCCCTTAATTAATAGTAAGATTTCTTTCTGAAATAATCCACTGGCTAATTGATGGGTGAATAACCATTAATTGACAAATTGCCTTGATTATTCTCTGTTTAACTTTAAAATTGACAAATGCAGGAGGAAGATTAAAGAATATCATAAACAGACAAATGCATGCATGAAGGAAAATTAAAGAATGCCTTTCTTGATTTTTCTTTACATAACAGACAAATGCATGAAGCAATATCATAAACGATATATTAAAGACTACTTTCCCAAAATAAGGAGTCTTAAATACGATCCTGTGATAATTAAATGAGTACTATTAAAGGGGTTATGCAATTGGTTCATGAATTGCAAAAATACTGATGCGATGATGAAGTATTCAAATGTTAGCCTGGTTTTGTTCTTCTGCGTCCTAGTATTGTTTTCTGTTCTTACAGTTGAAACACAATCCATAGATGGAGAAGAAGATAGAGAAGTGGAAAGACAACTAAAGATCCTAAACAAAAAGCCACTGAAAACTATTACGGTAAGAGTTGCTATAATATTTTCAAGGTTTTTTCTTAAATTCTTTTGTTCTCATGTATTTCATTTCATTTCTCAGACAGAATACGGAGATATAATAGATTGCATAGATATTTATAAGCAATCAGCATTTGATCATCCGCTACTCAAGAACCATAAGATACAGATGGTTCCAAGCTCAATTCCAGAAGAAAAAACTAGTAGTAACAACATATCATCATCTATTTTTCGACGTCCGGAAATAGATAACGGGTTACAAAATGAGCGATGTCCACCGGGATCAGTACCCATCCGCAGAACAACAAAAGAAGAATTAGTTCATGCTCGATATCTTTTACAGCGGAAGAACAACTCAATTCATACAAACCGGTACACTCAGTCGCCTATGTACTATCATGTAAGTGTCGTACTCGATTCCTTTTATGTGTTTCCGTCCCTTCCCGATTGATAATGGTATCAAACGGGTCATGAATATTAACCCAACAAAATTGTTTACTGATACATAAGATATGTTTTATTGCTGTTGTTCGTAGTTTGTCTCGGTTGAAGAAGAAAATAAGGAAGGAAAACCATATTTTGGAAGCGTAGCTTGGATGAGTGTACATGGTTTTGAATTAAATCACGACCAAATCACTACTGCTCAAATTTGGATACAAAATGGTCCACCGGAAAATATAAATAGCATTGAAGTTGGTTGGTTTGTAAGTCATCTATTTTTAATACTTATTCTATATATATATGTACTCCTTGTTTTTGGAAAAAGTGTTACTTTTAATCTTTCCATTTCGCCTATTTTCAAATAAAAATGAAAAAGTGAAAGTACGATTTTTCCTATAATGATGGTAATATCAATTAACTTATATTTATAATACTTTTTGCTTACTTACAGATATATCCTGAACTATATGGCAATAGCTTCACTCGAACGTTTGGCTATTGGACGGTATACTCAATCTTTAGTATTTCCTATTAACTAAAAAATTGTTATACACTTGGAGAATGCATATATATCCTCATTGTATACGGATTTTATACAGGCTGACGGTTACAATCAAACGGGCTGCTTCAATATGTTTTGCCCCGGTTTTGTTCAAGTGAGTGACATGTATTATCTTGGTCAACAAATACTTCCACTGTCAGATGAATATGGAGGCAAAATTTTTGTAATGACTTATAAGGTTTTCCGGGTAAGTGTGTGGAATAATTTCATTTAATAAGTTTCGTAAATAAAATTTTGTAACAACTAGTAGATGCATGATATGATGTTCATATATATATCTCCTCCTAATCTCCTATATATATTGGCAGGATCCGGAGACTGGTAACTGGTGGTTTAGCTCTAACGATGTAGATATAGGATATTGGCCAAAGGAACTTTTTACACATTTAACAGACAATGCTTCAATTATGCGGTATGGGGGGATAGCGGGGAATAAACCTTATGCACCAGCTCCGCCAATGGGAAATACCTATTTACCTCAACTTCAGGACTACTCGAAAACAGCCTTTATGATGAGACTGCAGTATGTTGACGAAAAAGGAGAAGCTGTAAACATAAACCCAGACAACATACAAACCAAGCGGAATACGACACTGGATCAATATGATATTTTGTTCGCTGGTAATATAGGAGGAGAATATGATATAACAATGGCGTATGGAGGACCTGGTGTGTATGTGTCCGGAGAACCGCCAGCGGGATAATATCTGAGTTTGACATTTTGTGGTAGTGGAAATTATTGAATAACCTTGGTGTTATTTTTTCCGACGATTGATAAAATGTGCAAAAACCTTTGGTGGAAGGATTTTCAGCCAATAAATCCAAACGTTACTATACATGCATCCATTCCATTACTATCAACCAACATTACTTTGTTATTTAATGCATAATTAAAACGTACGTACATGGTATATTTATTTTCTATCTCTATAAAAGGGCACGAAAATACGAACAGTATATTCTCAGGGCATAATATCCTAGAAGAAGAGGATGAAGATGAATTCTACAATGGTGATCGCAGTGATAATGGCAATGTTGTTCATAACGAACATAGTGGCAGCACATTCAAGCACTAATGCACAACCAGCAAGTGCTCCTTCTCCTTCAGAAATACCTGTTTACAAAAAGTGTTGCCAACGCGTTTTCAAACGTTGCTTGAGAGGTGGTGTTTGGGATGAACCGTTTTATTCCGCAGATGATTGCCGTCGCTACGCCAAATATGAATGTCAGAAACACAATGTTGTTTCGAATTAGATTTTCTTGTACTCGTAATAACATATGAACGATCATCTTATGTTTCAAAGGTCAATCCAACCATTGCTTGTGAAAGCCAGACCTCACAGGCACATGATGACTTTCATATATAGCCATTTCGTTTCTAAACTCTAAACGGCCTACAGTTTTAGTCTTGCGCATTTTCCATTGGAGATGGGTCTTGCCGAATTCAGACCCTTATAGCATGTTTGGATATCGTTTTAGAAGTTGCCTTTTGACATCCGGAAGCATAAAAGTCAAAAATTAGTTTAGGAACACAGTTTACGAACGATTTTTAGAAGTCAAAATGTTAACTTTTTGTGAAGCAATAACATTTTGCTTCTGATTTATGCTTTTGACTTTCGATGAATTAAAGGGGAAGCATTTTCATCTTCTTGGAACTTGGGCTTGCCTAACTATATATCCAAACAAGCTATTAAAGATTTTAGCGGGAGATTACACAAAAACATTCACTTTGATATTCCTCGCGAAGGTTTTTAAAATGATGAATTAAAGGGGTTTGAAGCATTTTCATCTTCTTGAAAGTTGAAACATGGGCTTGCCTAACTATATATGACAAAGAGTTCTCCACCTCACAATCGACCTCTTCTACAAAACACGCTTCCTCCTTATTAATGCTTTACAGCTTTGTAATTAAAGCAAAAGTAGTCCTCATGCCCTATAAAAACTGGATGAGAGAAAGAACAATGTATTATGAAGCTGACAAAGTTATAAGATCTGAAAGATGGCGATGAAGATGCATTTGATGATGGCGATCACGATTATGGTGGCGGTGTTCGTAATGAACATGGTCGTAGCACAGTCTAGGGTTGACGAAGTGCCTGCAAGTGCTCAAATTCCGGGCGAGACACCCTTTTACAAAAATTGTATCCATTACTATTTGGATCCCTGCATCAGAACACGTCCCAAAGACGAACCAATAGGTTGGTGTCCTCAACTGGCCAAGAAACTCTGTGAAAAGAAGAAAACATTCTTACAATGCTATGGTGATGTTTTCAAAGGCTGCAACATAGGACGCAGTACATGGGATGAGCCGGTTATGCCACTGGATTGTCAAAAGTACACCAAGGAATATTGTCATCAATTCAACGATAGAACTACTCCTACTCCTGGTGAGACTCCCTTTTACAATCGTTGTTACCGTTACCATTACACTTTCTATTTCAATGACTGCAAATCAAGACGCACACCGTTTCTGATAGCTCGTTGTCAAAAGAGATTTCTTGCCTTAGCCAAGAGACATTGTCAAAACGCCAAAACATACATACAGTGTTACAATGATTATGTGGGAAGCGACATCAAATATGGTGACCCTGCGGCTCTGGTACTAGAGAATACTAAGAAACGCGCCAAGAAATATTGTCAGCTATTCGTTTAGATTAGTATTTGATTTTACTTGTAGTAACTAATATACGAATAATCTTATGTTTAAGTGATTACTGTTTAATTACCGTTAAAATACAAGCCATGAAATAATTTGTAGCCTTCAAGCAGCGATTCGTAAACCGATCCCAAAAAAAAAAAAAGGGGATTTGTAAACGAGTTGTTAAAAGATTAAGCTACTTTACAAACCGTGGCTTAATGTTCATGAATTGAATCTTATATATGTACTTTGTAATAAACAGGGATTTCATATATTTTACATAAGTTTATTTTTGGTTGTACTCGCTTGTCCTTAAACCTTAACGAGTTCAAAGGTCAATCCAACCATTGCTTGTAAAAGCCGGATCTTACATGCACATGACTTTATATATGGGCATTTCGTTTGTAAACTCTAAACAGCCTAGAGTTTTAGTCTTGCGCATTTTCCATTGGAGATGCGGCCTTGCCAAATTAAGCCTGGCATTTTTTAGGGGCGCCCCCAAAAAAATTAGGGGCGACTTTTTTATTCCCAATCCATAGCCAAGGTTAATGGATGTCCAAAAGATAGAAGAATACGTTAATGCCCTTCTGTAATCGGAAGTTATTTTGTGTCTGATTGTTAATATTAAATCGGCAGTTAAGTAACACAAAGATACTACCTATTGATATAAATTTGTGCTAAATGTGTATTTGGGGCTACTATTAATCGGATGTTAACGATAAATTCATATACTACCGATTATAGGCTCAATCAAAATATATAAAAAAAAAAGGGATTTTTGTAAAATCTTGTTTCGGGGCTACTCTGTATTCGGTAGTTATATAAACTATTTTGACTACCGAATATGGTTGAATATTTGCAAAGAGAGCCACTGTACAATCGGAAGTCAGGATTTAACCTCATCTACTATCGATTATAGGCTCAACAAAAATTCAAAAAATAGATGATTTTGGCAAAATCACATTTTGGGGAAACTCTATATTCGGTAGTTATATGAACTACCTTGACTACCGATTATGGTAGGATATTTGCGAAGAGAGTCATCAGTATAATCTAAGTCAGGATAACTTCATTTACTATCGATTATAGGCTCAACAAAAATTCAAAAAATTGAGGATTTTTGCAAAATCACATTTTGGGGCAACTCTATATTCGGTGGTTATATGAACTACCTTGACTGCCGATTTTGGTAAGGTATTTTCAAAGAGAGTCACTGTATAATCGGAAGTCGGGATAACTTCATTTACCACCGATTATAGGCTCAACCAAAATTCAAAAAATTGAGGATTTTTGTAAAATCACATTTTGGGGCAACTCTATATTCGGTAGTTATATGAACTACCTTGACTGCTGATTATAGTAGGATATTTGCAAAGAGAGTCATTGTATAATCGGAAGTCAGGATACCTTCATTTACTACCGATTATAGGCTCAACCAAAATTCAAGAAATTGAGAATTTTTGCAAAATCTTATTTTGGGGCTACTCTATATTCAGGAGTTAAATAAACTAAATTCACTACCGATCATGATAGCATTTTAGCCAAATTCTATTTTAATCGTCAAATCAAGTTAAAAAAATTTACTACCGAATTGTATAGGATAATCAAAATTCAAAAGATAGAGGATTTTATTTTGGGGATACTTTATATTCGAATGTTATATAAACTAAATTAACTTCCCGATTGTGGATTAACTTCCCGATTGTGAAGTTATCTACCGATTATAAAGGTGTTTATGGGTGAAAACTATTCCTGCTGAATTTGGTAATTTGGGGTGTGTGGATGAGGAATGAATCTAAACCCTAAACAAATGCACTGCGCGGTGAGTGCTTGTAGATTCGGAAATCAATCTATGCAAGTCCGGCATAAACCAAGAAATGGTCGTTCCAGACTTGTTTCGGTCACAAAGTGAAGGAGATGGGGTTGATCTTAGGGAGGGAAGCGAAGAAGGTGTTGAGATTGTGAAGGTGTTGGCTCTCTTATGACTTGTAACAGAAAAGTGAGCAGCCTACGATTAATGCAAGCAAGCTCTGGGTGTTTGAATACGTTGTGTATTAACACTTGGTTTTTGTGGACTTGTATTGTTTCTCTCTTGTCTCCCCTTTTTTCCTTGTGTTGAAAATAGAGAGGAGAACCTATTTATACAAGTCATTTGAGCCTTATTCACGTCTTTCGTGGGAAGTGGAGGAAGTGGAGTGATGGAGTAGTGGAGGTGTGTGTTGGTGCAACACGACCGGTCTTGCCCACTTCCCCTATATCTCTAACCGTCCATGACTTCCTGACACGCTTCTTGTGATGGCGCGTTGCACGATGCACGCTGTAAACCGCCAGACCAATACCCCAGTATGTATCCCCCAGTTTGTGACATGATTGATGTCTCGAGTGTGTGGATTGTGGGACCCACATAAAGTAGCATGTAATGCTAGACTAAATAACTGAGTTATTTAGGAAGTCGATACTTGTGAAGTATCATGTGTATTGTATGCAGGTATTGCATCAAGTAGATTCAGCATGTATGAAGCATCGCTGTTTTTAAGGCTTACCGGAGTAAGTCACGAATGTAAGGCTTATCGGAGTAAGTCACGAATTTAAGGCTTACCAGAGTAAGTCACGAATTTAAGGCTTACCAGAGTAAGTCACGAATTTAAGTGTCTTAAAATAGCATCATGTCCAGCCATCTTCGAGTGATCGTTTGGAGGCTATACAGATAAACCCTGACTTGACCGATCATTCCCGGTGGAAGAGTGGTGGACGGTGATTGTGGTGACGCCTTCACGATAGCCTAACTCATGTCTTAGGTTGTCCGCCCAAGTCGGTAAAGTTGGACGGACGAGATGACTTGCGACCCTCATCTCACGATCAGTTGAAGGGTTTTGAAGAGATGTGCGCAGCATCACTCTTGACTTGGTCGAAACCAAGCATGGGAAAGGTTTTGGAAAGGACCGACCGGGCATGCGTGTAAACAAGATGCTTGGGTGTACACGCCTGTACCTCTTTATCCCATAAATCAAGGATCTCAGGCCACTCAATTTGACCTAAAGTTGAGTGGTTGAGATCGGTTTGGCGCAGCAATCCATTGCCGCAAAGGAATTGGAAACCGCATGACATGCCTAGTTTGGGCGCGCGTTCCAAAGACGACCAATCTTGGTCGGTCTTGGTCGATCGATCCGGCATGTAGGCGGTAGTCGGGTATTCACGCCTATACTGATCGTCCCATGAAAACGTGATCCAAGCCACTCAATTCGTCTGGTGAAGTTGAGTGGTCGAGATCGATTTGCAATTTGGGAAGTGTAACCACACAAGTTTGGACGTGCGTTTTGGGATGGCCAGGCATGATATGCCTTGTCCGATCAAGTGAGGGGATAGACAGTGCCCACTAGGTGGTCATGTCTTTGGTATGACCGGACTTGCTTAATCTAACTGGGACCCTCCCTTCGTGCCGGAGAAGATGAACGCTCGTGATGCTCGAAACCCTAATTTTTGGGTTTCACGACCGTGCGTCATGCTCGAAAATGTATGGTTGAACATAAAAGAGTTTGGTGATAGCTCTCTGTGTATCGAAAATATTTGAACATCGGCATCAAGTTACAGAAGAATGATGAAGATTCCAATTTTAAACATAATCAGATGAACTCAACTAAATACGAGGAAGATGAGCTCTAAAAATAGAACAAGAGAGAGAAAAGATGTGCGAGAACTTGTATTTTAAAAAAAAATAATACTTGTATTTGAAAATTAAATCTGGTTTTAAACCAACAATTTCCAACAATTTCCGCCAACAGAAAGGGGAGGAACATGCACCCCAGTTTTGGATCGGTGCACAAATTTGGACTCAAAATAATTTATGTTTTATTCTCGATACGAAAAGATATTTTATTGAAAAACATCAACTCCTCGTTTCAAGTCGGAGCTGGTCAGAGATACATCTAGGATGATGGTCAGACCATTCTTTTGTTAGCTTCAGTACGAGCTGTTTTCGAAAGAATGCCAAGCTGGATTCTGACCGTAATTTCAATAAAATTTTAGATTTTATCCTGCTTTTAAGCTTATTTTTTCTTCTTTCCACCCTCACCAAAAATTTTGATGGTGAGTATTACTTGATAAGAATGTCTGCCTTACCGTTATAAGGGGTGTCCTATAGAGTGGAAATGGCTAAACTATCTTTAATTTAATTTAATTTATAATTAACCTAATAATATACATATAAAACCGAATTAGATCATTAGAAAAACAAAAGAAAAATAAAATCAAAATTAACAAGCTTATTACATTTAATTTTTCACAAACCTATTACTTTTAGAGAGCTTATCTTTTTCTCTTATAATTGTTGGTTCAAAGAAATTTCTACAAACCCATTTGGTTGAAAAATGAGTAATAATAATCAGAATGAGTGTAAAATGGAAGTTGCGGAGAGAATTTCGGCTAGGAATTTTGTGAAGAATTTTGTTGAACTAGCCGAAACTAGATACCCTTTTATGGAACTATATCACGTGGATTGTTTTCCCACTGTTCGGCTTTGTGCACTCCTTTGCTGCTATGGGTTCTGAGATTTATGGAAAGAAGCCACATGGTTGTTCAAGCGACAAGCTTAGTTTGAAAACTATGGGATCCATGGACGAGCTGTGGGTTACATATTTTACAACAATCTGCTTCTAGCTTCAGATACTTGACCTTAACCAATTCATGACTAAAGGTCGTCCGAGCCATTTTCAGTTTTTTTAATCAGTCGATTAAATTTTATAGCTAGCAACACAAATTCATAAGATACTTTCAAATTTTTATTTGCTCTGAATAACATGGAACTGAAGAAGGTTATAGAGTAAATTTGCTTACTGCATACGGAATAGAGATGTAAAACGTGCCGGCCCGGCACAGCCCGAGTATAGAGGGAGAAAAAAAAAAAAAGGAGCTCTTCAGGTTTGATGATCGGTAAACCTCTTTTTATATTAATGGTTTCTTCTTGGAGTATATGAATATGTGCAATTTTAATTTTTAAATTCCTGTGTTGTTTTTCAGGCAGGGCAGAATTAAAACTGAGAATTTATGACAAAGCCCATCTAATATTGCACACCTTCGGCACACTTGGAGAGCCGACGACAAAATATTGCAAAAGACTTGATAAACATCTTATTAATGTATCGATATGCGAGTACAAATATACTCCCTCCGTCCCTAATTAGATGAGCTACTAGTAGTTTGCACAAATTTTAAGGCAAGGAGGAAAGTGGAGTATATTTAAGTATTTTTTACAATTATATCCTTATGGGTAATAATTAGTAAAATTTAGAAACGATTTATCTCTTAAACTATACCACGATTTTTTATAAACTTTATACCGTTGAAAAGCATTTTAAAACACCTACGCAACGAATATAAACATGACTATCAAATTATACATATTTCTTATAGAAAAAATAATCAATTAAAAGGTAGTTTTAGAAATATCCCTTTGGTTAGTGAAATAGCTCATTTATTTGTGGACAAAACTAAAAACCAAATATCTCATCTAATTAGGGACGAGGGAGTAGGGAGTATAAAGATGGTTTTATGTTGTAAGAAACGTGATGAATGTATTTGCGATATGTTAAGATCTCTTGAACTTTTATTTGTACTTTAGTTGAATTTTGCGCATATATGAAATATCTCTAAAAACATGTGTGAGGGTAAAATATCTGATGGCCACGTGTCAACATCCCAAGGACAAAATCATGATAAAACGATGAGATATAAGTATTGAATCACATCCTAAAAGGTAATTTAAATCGAATCGAGACGCCTGCCACCAAACGCTACATGTATGGCGCGTGTGAGGAGTGGTCTAATCCTCTCAGACGGTCAATTCTAAAAAGGAGAAGCGCATTTAATGAAGAATCAGAAGAGGCATGGGCGAGGTCACATCATAGTAGAAGACTTGGATGGTCTATATCTCAACCCGAGGATGGTACAACACGATGCCCTTCAACGAGGAGTAGTGCGAGAAGACACGAAGCGAGATAACTCGGAAGGAGAACTGAGAAAGACGTCACGAGGGAGAGTATAAGGATCGTCCGAAGTCATAAGAAGATATGTGATAGCCTCACTAGATACCGAACTTGAATCAGTATATTTTCATTCCATAAGATTTTGATTTTATATAGGGGCAACTTCCCTGACTAGATTTTAATTTTACAAGAAAAAAAAAAAGTCATTTTTTTCAAAGCCTTTTATAAGTTGGGTCATAGTTGGTGTAGAGTTTTACGCTTAAGCAAGCCCTAAAAAAATCTCAAGCCATCCTTGTATCTAATGTCTAGTTCCGCCACTGATTTTATAGCTTCCTCGTGTTTCTGTTAGTAAATTGTTTTGCTTAGAATAAGGAAATTATGGTTTGGGTATAAAATTTAAGAACAACTTTAAGAAACATCAAGTCATCATCATTTTATAAAATAAAATATCTTTATTTCAGATTTCTGCTTCAAGTATCCAAATGAGCTATGACCCGATCTAGAATCCTTAGCAACAAATTCGATCTCCGTCACGTCTATGGCGTCCATTGTACCATACTTTAAGTATATTGTACTATGGTGTACATTGATCTATTGAAGTTTCAAGTATGAGAGCCACCGCCACTGTTGGATATTGAGGGGAACAAAATATCTCCCTTCGTGATGACGGATTCGCGGGACAGCTTTTCCATAATGAGGCGGGCCGACGAAAAGATTCTCTTGAAAGCCGAGATTCTTCATGGTCTCATGTGCATACGCACGTGCTTGTTCTTTGTTTTTAGAGATACATAATGCTGATGTGGCTTTTACCCAAAATATCCATCTCTTGTCTGTGGTCATAGATGGAAATAAGGAAAAATTCCACACGACGATTTTAACAATTTTTTTTTTCTTATAATGGATAATGGAAGAACATGTTGATAGATAAGTTGAAGGTGGGCGGGTAGCCATGGGCGGTCCGCCACGGATTTATATGTAATTTGCATATATGAACTGAAACCTGGCTTGATTGGGTATGCTCAAATTAATTGGGATATACCTAATTTTAAAATTACATTTTTTATGGGTTTTAGGAGGAGTCCTAATGGGTAAGTTACAAAACTACCCTTTTTCTTTAAAAACCTATTACCCTAAGTCAGTTTTAATCTTTTTATTTCATCTTCTTCTTCTCTTCTTCTTCTCCTCCACAACCCTACCGGCTCCATCACCCCCACCACCACCAAAACTCGTCGATCAATTCGTTAAAATCGTCGATTCGAAAACTCCGATTAATCTTCATCAATGGATCCACCACTGAAGAAGGCAACTCGTATGAAAGAAATTAATCGAGAACCTGGATTGCAAGTTTGGTTGCTAAGAAAGTGAAGAAAAAAACGGTTGAAGAAGGAGAAATTGAACCCGCTGAAACACGTGAAATGGTGCGCTTAAGAAAGTAAGGGCTTGTTTAAACTCACTCTAGTACTTCGATTTCATGTTTGCATGTCAAATTAGGTCGAAAATTCGAATTTGTGAATTGGCAATTCGACGCCGCCAAGGTTTTTTGTTATCGACCTTTCCTAGGTTTTCATAGTTAGGGTTTGGCCGGAGGGTATAAGGTTGAAGAACTTGCTTAGGTTGTATAGTTTATGTAATCAAGCTATTAGCAGGTAGCTTTGTGTTATTCATCCGTATACCATTCCTGGCCGTTTTTTTTAATGAAGTCGACATCTTATTATTGTTTACCCTTCCGGCTACTTGTTTAAAATGTTTCCTGATGCCTAGAATTTTTTGCGTCCTAATGGTATTTATATAAAACCATTCTCTGGATGTTTGTCACCGGCGATGTGTGGGAAATGGACCTTTCCGACCGCTTTAGTGAAAAATCCTATATTTTTTTTTGTGAGCCTAAGGCTATTTTAATGATACACTCGTCGGCTTTGGCTTAGCCTAAGCACTCATCTTTTGGTCGACCTTTCCGGCCATTTTTCCGCGGACCAAGATAGTCGGCGTTTTCTTCATTCGAGGACCATTCCAGCGGATATCTGGTTGGAAGCTTATTCAAAGTTGACCTCGCCTACGGAAGAGCGATCTACAGCCTTATTCAAAGTTGACCATTCCTATGATATCCTGGCCTCAGCTTATTCAAACCACGACCTTGTCGGCCTTATGCATTTTCAAAACCAAAATTTTTGGATTGAAATCGAACTCATAAGACGCATCAAAAGGTTAATCTACTGAATTCATAATTTGAAAATTTTAATTTAAACTCAATTAATTAACCTTATCGAATTTTAGTGTTAATTAACCAAGGGCATATTAGCCATTTAGGAAAAAACAAGGTTAAGGGGTGGCTTGGTTTTACTTCAAAATGACCCGATTTTGTCTTATTGGGTATACCCCAATCAAGCAAGGATATTTTATGGGAACCGAGATAGTGTGATTTGTTTTTAACGGAAGTATAAAAATGATTTTTCCAAGTCGTTATATTTTAATGTAATTTTTTGTATGTAATTTTTTCTTTTAATAAATAAGATAAATCATGAAAAGTGGAAATTCGACTTCGAAATTTACCTGGGGTTTTTTGGGGCGACTTCAAAAGAATTAGGGGTGACGCAAAAAGACAAAATAAGTTGAAAATACTAATATGTCCCTTCATAATCGGCAGTTTAGTTTTTTTTTATCTACCGATTGCAAAATCTTATTTTTGGGGCTACTCTATATTCGGTAGTTATATGAACTATCTTGACTACCGATTATTGTAGGATATTTGCAAAGAGAGCCAGGATAATCGAAAGTCAGGATAACTTCATTTACTACCGATTATAGCCTCAACCAAAATTCAAAAAAAAAAAAAGGATTTTTTCGAAATCTTATTTTGGGGCAACTCTATATTTGGTAGTTATATGAACTATCTTGACTACCGATTATGGTAGGATTTTGGCAAAGAGGTCTACTGTATAATCAGAAGTCAGGATAACTTTATTTACTACCGATTATAGGCTCAACCAAAATTCAGAAAAAAGAAGATTTTGGCAAAATCTCATTTTGGCAAAATCTCATTTTGGGCTACTCTATATTCGGTAGTTATATGAACTATTTTGACTACCGAATATGGTTGGATATTTGCAAAGAGAGCTAGGATAATCGGAAGTCAGGATAACTTCATTTACTACCGATTATAGGCTCAACCAAAATTCAAAAAAAAAAAGGATTTTTACGAAATCTCATTTTGGGGCAACTCTATATTCTGTAGTTATATGAACTATCTTGACTACTGATTATGGTAGGATTTCGGCAAAGAGGTCTACTGTATAATCGGAAGTCGGATAACATTATTTACTACCGATTATAGGCTCAACCAAAATTTAGAAAAAATAGGATTTTGGCAAAATTTCATTTTGGGGCTACTCTATATTCGGTAGTTATATGAACTATTTTGACTACCGAATATGGTTGGATATTTGCAAAGAGAGCCAGGATAATCGGAAGTCAGGATAACTTCATTTACTACCGATTATAGGCTCAACGAAAATTTAAAAAAAAAAAAAAAAGAGGATTTTTGTGAAATCTCATTTTGGGGCAACTCTATATTTGGTAGTTATATGAACTATCTTGACTACCGATTATGGTAGGATTTCGGCAAAGAGGTCTATTGTATAATCGGAAGTCAGGATAACTTCATTTACTACCGATTATAGGCTCAACCAAAATTCATAAAAAATAGGATTTTGGCAAAATCTCATTTTGGGGCTACTCTATATTCGGTAGTTATATGAACTATTTTGACTACCGAATATGGTAGCATTTTATTTTGGGGCTACTTTATATTCGGAAGTTAAATAAACTAAATTGACTCCCGATTGTGGGTTAACTTTCCGATTGTAAAGTTATCTACCGATTGTAAAGGGTAGTTTGGCTATTAAAAAAAACGGGATTCTAAAGTTATCTACCGATTGTGGATTAACCTCCCGATTGTGACCTTTTTTATCTTTTTGTATCGCCCCTAATTTTTTTGGAGTCGCCCCTAAAATTGCTAGGAAAATTTACTCATGAACCTCTTCAAAGTCTGGTTTTTCGCTAACTCAATTGACTAGTTTGAATCTTATTTATTATATCGTTGTTCTTACAAGTATAAACTGAATTTATGTGTAATTTGCACATGAAACGAAATCAACCTATTTTATGGAAACCGAAATAGTGTGATTTTTTTTACGGAGGTTTTTTTTTTGAAGCTTGGATTTGTATAAAATGGTTTTTCCAAGTCGTTACATTTTAATGTAATTTTTTGTATGTAATTTTTATTCTTTTTTAATAAATGAGATAAATTATGAAAAGTGAAAATTCGACTTCAAATTTACTCATGAACCTCTTCGAAATCTGGTTTTCGCCAACTCAATTGACTAGTTCGAATCTGATTTATTATATCGTTGTTCTTATTTGTATTTTGAAAATTTTCGTCCAAAATCATTCCCAACTGCTAACTTATATTTAAGTAATCTAAAAATTTTATACTAATAAGATTACAAAACTTTTTGAACCCATTTAGATAAGTGCCTAACAAGCGAATCCAAAAGAATCCAAAAGTATTCCGACTCAAATATTTTCGAGTAAAATATATAAGTTAAGGCTGAGTTTGGTAATGCTTATTTTTTTTCAAAAGCACTTTTAAAACCTATATATGTCAATAAATTTTGAAGTTGGTGTTTGGTAAAAAAACTAACGTGCTTTTTTATCCAAAGCACTTCCCAAATTCCTCAATTTTTTTTTTAAAATAAATGACAAAAGTTACCCTTAAATTTAGGAGGAGCTTTTAAAAGCTACAAAAAATTAAATTAGTGAAACCTGTGGTCCCACATAAATTTAATGCTTGATTGATCTTTATTATCCCTACTTTATTTTATAAATGACAAAAAGTTACCCTTAAATTTATATACAATCAATTTTTTACTATTTTTTATATTACATTCTTTAAATATTATTATTTTTTATCATTTTCTTTAACTATTTATATACCATTTATTTAATTTGTCATTTTTCAATAGTAGAAATAAAAACAAATATTAAATAATTACTTAATTTTAGTTTCATTTTTTGCTTGAATAATTACCTAATTTGTCAACAGTAAAAATAAAAACAAATATTAAATAATTACTTAATTGTTTAGTAAAATAATTTCTTAACAATCATAATGATAGTGGTAATTAGTATGAACATTAATATTATATAGTAAAAAAAGTAATCATTTTTAAACCCGATAAAATTGAATAAAACTACCATGAGTGATATGTCTATTTTTGTTATTTGTTACAACAACAATGGTTGAATTTGAAATTTTACCAAACACATTTTGATTGTTTTTTTAATCTACCCTAATATAGTTTATAATCACTTAACTTTAATTAATATTTTACCAAACGAAAAAACCTAACCGCTTTTTTTTGTAACTCTGTTACACCGAGACCGTTACTAAGAAAGGCTCCATGGGTTATTTTGTAACACATATAACTGTTGCATATTCTTTTGAACCGTGGTCAAATAGTGCTTTTACAAAAGTTTTTCTTGCAAAAGAAATATTTTTAAACTAAAGCCTAAATCACATGATTCATTTTACCTTTTGATTGTTTTTTTAATCAAATTATACACCATGAAGAGACAACAACGAAAAACAAACTATAAAACTAAGCCTAAATCACATGACTTAAATTTGAACCCATAATTTGGGGATATCAAACTAATTGGGGATATGAATTATTTCCCCCAACCAAAGGTGTATGCTAAGGGGTGTTTTTTTGGGCGAAAATACTAAAACACCCTTCCCTCAAAATAAAAATTAAAAAGCTTAAAATCAAAAAACAAAAACATATCCCCCATTTTCATCTCCACTTCTTATTAATCTCTTTTAGGGTTAAAGCTTTGAAACCCAAATGCTCCCCATTCCCTTTCAAATTCTAAATTTTCCCCACTCCCTTTCAATTTCTCTTCTCCTTCTCTATCGGCTCCTCACTTTGAAAACGATTTATTTTTTTTCACATTCGGAAGTGATGAAGACCATGCCGGTACTGATGAAGACCACGCTGGAAGTGATGAAGACCATGTCGGAAATGATGAAGACCACGCCGGAAGTGATGAAGACCATGCCGGAAATGATGAAGACCACGCCGGAAGTGATGAAGACTATGCCGGAAGTGATGAAGACCATGCCAGAAGTGATGAAAGACCATGCCGGAAATATATTTTTTTACATCGCTGGAAGTGATGAAGACCATGCCGGAATTGATGAATTCAATGCCGAAACTAAATGCCGGCATGCTCGATATAAATCTACCAATGTCGGTAGTCAAGTGAAAAAAAAATCAATTTTCCGGATACTTTACATCATGTGCCTAAGATAGAAATTTTTGCATCATACTATGCCAAAGATAGGTATCGGCATGCTCGAGAATTAATCGACCGTGCGGGCAAATTCAAACAAAAAAAAAAGGTTTTGAAGATCAAACCGAGAAAATTTTGTTACAGAATTTTGCTACGCCCTATAGTGGCAAACATTTACAAAATTTCCAACAAATGTAGGCATGGTTTTTTGGTTGAATACCATGGTTTTCTGGATACTTTACGTCATGTGCCGGCATAGAAATTTTTGCATCATACTATGCCGGCATAGGTACCGGCATGCTCGAGAATTAACTGATTGTGCCGGGCAAAGGGACTGATTCAAACCAAAAAAAAAAAAGGTTTTGAAGATCAAAACCAGAAAATTTTGTTACGAGAATTTTACTACGCCCCCCGGAGCCCCCGGATAGTGGCAAACATTTACGAAAATTTCCAACAAATGCCGGCATGGTTTTTTGGTTGAATACCATGCCGGCACCGAGCTTTTTCAGCTGCAAAAATGGTGGATTCAAAGAAAAAAAAATCAAATTTTTAACCTCTTAGCAGCAATTCTCTCTTCACAATCATTTTCCATTTTCACAAAAAAATTTCAACTCAAAAAGATTTTTCCCTCCTTCTACTCTCACCTCACAAAAATTCAAATAAAAATACACACTAATCTATCCCCAAAAATATTTTCTAATTATTATTAAGCACTAAACCTGATTAGTTAGGGCTAGATTAGGAATTAAAAAAATAATTACATAAAGGGTGACCCAGATTTGATGTATGGATCCAGTTTTTGTCATGTAGCTATATCCCCCAATTAATTTTGATATCCCCCAATTGTGGGTTCTTAAATTTTACTTCAAATCATATAAGAGAAAAATGGAAAACAAACTATTCAATGTCTGACTCGAATTAGATTATGACTCGAATTGGATTAATTGTCGAGACAGATGTAACCAAGTATTATTTTTTCCAGCTTCTATATCTTTTCAAGTTTAGCTGACTCTTTTGATCCGAATCATATAGACTTACTCATTACATCTTTATCTGATTTGTCACATCCGACTAAAAATGACATTGAATCAAATGTATGAGTCGAATTAGATCCGAATCAGACATTCAAAAAATTACACAAAATTGGTCAAAAAGACCAAAACAGAAATTTCCTAGGTGAAATAGATTCTTAGCTTTAGATACTGTTTATATAGCCAAAAAACAGAAATATACTGTTTATATAGCCAATTTGGATATTTCACCCAGAATATTTTTTATTTATTAACCTGAAGAGACAAATATGTCCCTATCTTCTACAAATGTTTACTGGGTTGGGTTAGTAAAGGTTGGAAAAAAAAACAGAGTACTACTACCAAAAAACAGAGTACTACAAAAAAACATAGTACTAAAAAAATCATAGTACTACTACCACAACAGAGTACTACAAAAAAACAGAGTAATACAAAAAACAGAGTACTACTACCATAACACAACCACATACACATAATTACAACCATTTCAGTTGACAATCGAATCCAAATGATGTCATCACCAGTCCACCTACTTCCACGATAAACACTACTTCATGAATAACAACAACACCAACTTCTACTTGAATTCGACCTCTGCAAAAAAGAAAATATGAAGTAACATAAAACAGAGTTCCAACTTCTTCTGCTTCTTCCTACTCCTTCCTCTGTAAGAGCAAAAATTGAAAAAAAGAAACATAGCAAAAAACAGAGCAAAAACAGAGCAAAACAGAGTAAAAAACAGAGCAACAAACAGAGCAAAAAAACAGAGTACACCACCACCACCCCCCAAATACAAAAGAGTAACTTTAAGGTGTACCAAAAACACAATGTAACTAACTTGGATTGAGTAGTAGAGTAGATTGCTCTCGAAAAAGAAAATAAAAGCATTACCAAGTAGTGCATATCAGGCCCATCATCATCAATTAAGACAAGAGCACCACCAGCTGGAGCTCCAGTTGACACAACCTCTACCTTCCCCCCAACATGTGTTAGTAACAAATAAGCACCCTCAACTAAGTTTCTCGGTCCGACGCAATGCGCATTCTTCTACCGCAACTTGTAAAGATAATGAAAGTGCGCCGGCCTCCAATGTCCGTTTCGCTTATGAGCTAGCAGTCCAGCAAATACAACTAAATCAACCAAGAATGAGAAACATTGCACGGTCTGCTGACAAAACAAAGAGCATAAGCACCGAGAAAATTATGACCGAAAGCATTTACAATTCAACCACAAATAAAGGTGATATTAAAATCCCGAACATAAAACAAATATTGAACACAAGAACCTACCTGATATTGTAATTTAGTAACGCTGCCAGAGTAAGTGGAGGCATCGGCATATCCAAATCGTTTCCTGCAGAACTTAGATGGACGGCTGGACCTAGTGCCTCTGATTTATGACCACGAGATCTGCTTGAAATGTCTTCTAATAATTGAGACCTTGTTGATATTGGATAGACATCTTATGCGTTTCGCATTTTCTTCAAACTCTCCTCATTATAACACACAATATTAGCCTGGAAAACATCCAGAAACGAATCTGTTAATCGCTCTACAGAAGCCTTTTCCATTAACTGAGCCCATGTAAGAAGATATTTGAGGTTATTTCGTGCCATGTACCTATATTCACCTTAAATAAAGCTACATCTTATAGATTTGGTCCAACTAATGGACCTTCCAACATTCGCACCTATAAACATTATTCATCTACTAGAGACATGCCATCTCATCTTCACATATAAGGTAGAGAATGTTTTCCTTGGATAAGGACACACAACAGCTAATCCTACAAATTAAGTAAGCATAGTAAGAAAGGATGAACCTTCGTGAGGTATACAACATCTTGAAGTTGCCTAAGAGTATCTCTCACGCGAAATAATCCATAGTTTGACATACATGATGAAACTGCTAGGCCCATCATCTTCTCCTCCAACAACCATCAGTAGTTTAAGTGGGATTAAACTAGTTTCAGTCCAATCTAAAATGGGATGAAACCAGTTTCATCCTGGTTTAAAATAGGTAAAACCAAATTCTACCAAAACTAAAACATAATGAAACCAGTTTCATCCTTGTTAAAAATGTGCGAGACAAACTCAACCAACTCTAAAACACGATGAAACCAGTTTCATCCGAGTTTAAAATGGATGAAACTGGTTTCATCCAGTAATAACTCAAGATGCAATGTTTCATTCAGTGGCAACACAAAATGAAACCAGTTTCATCCTATATCAACAAATGATGAAACCAGTTTCATCCTGTAATAACACGGGATGTACAAAGATTTCCTCCAACGATATTTTAGATGAAACCAGTTTCATCCGGTGGTAACATATGATGTTACCAAGAAAATACATCAATGCATACATTAAGGTGAAAATTTTAGAACTACATTTGTTTTCAGAGCGAGTTTTAGCAAAAATTTAGAACTAAATATGCTTAGATTTGAGGTAATCAAATCAAACCAAATCTGCTCTGACGACATGTCAATAGTGGTCAATACAAGATGAAACCGTGTTTCATCCAAAGGCAACACATGATGAAACCAGAATCATCCAGTGGAAGCAGATGCTGGAACCGGAAAATGCATCGGAACGTGTACTAAGATGAGAGATATTCAACAAAAACTCAATTGCATCATATTTTATACTACTATGTAAACAAATTCACAAAATGCAAATTAGTATGTTTACAGATTGATACATTAACAAGAAAATTGACATATACATTTCACATTTATAAACAATGAAACCAGTTTCGTTCTAGTTTACATAGAAGTAAAACCAGCTTTATCATGTTATTGAACAAGAACTCTTACCTAAAATGAAAAGAAAAATGAGTATATCCACATTTCCACAAAGAAAAAAAATCAATCAATTTAAACATTAAAACAGGATGAAACTAAGTTCATCTCAGTTTAAAACTGGATGAAATCATATTCAAGACCCAATTAAGAACATTGTACATTCACATCGCATATTTAATAAACAAAGATAAAACATATGTACACGGGTTCATCAAATTTACTAATTAAGATGAAACCATTTTGAATATAATCTAACATTAGGGTCTGGAAACATACCAATTTGAGGATACTCTTCAATTAATAGAAAACCCTAACTTTCTTAATTTATGAATTTGAGAAAATTCAATTGAATTAGGGCATGCATTACAAAATTCTTTTGGATGATGGTGGCGGTGGTGGTGTCGATGATGGTTTCGGGGAAACACGATATAGTCAACGGTGGTGGAAATGATGATGGTGGTGTCGATAATGGAGAAAATTTGATGTTATCTATGGTGGTGTTACTGTTTGTGATAGAGGAGATGATGAAGGCGGAAGAAGTCTATGTTGTCGATGGTGGTGCTGGTTGTGGTGGTGAAGTTTTTTTGAAGAGGGAGTTTGATTTTCCACGGTGGTGATGGCGGCGATGGAGAACGAGAGCTGGTAATTTGATTTTTCAGATCTGGTTTATGTTCAGGGTTCGACGAAGAAGACGAGAAGAAATGGGATTTCTGATGTTAAGTAATGTGATATGAAGGGCAGTAACGTAAACTCCTCATTTAAAGATTCCTTTGGACATTTGACCCAGGCCGAATCCTAACTGTCCATTTGGCCCAGAAAAAGTGTACTTTTGGCTATATAGCCCATTTTCTGAAAAAATTACTCCCTCCGTTTCTGGAAAAAAGATACTTTCACTTTTTCAATTTGGCCTATTTTAGGCTAAAATAAAAAAGTGAAAGTATCCCTGTTGTGATATATATTTAAAAAAACATAGTTTCGTAATATTATATCAAACTTAGAGAGATAGTGTGGTGGTATTATTTTGGGCTCCCACACTATAGACTTGGGTTCAAGTCTCACCCCATGCATTTGACTAGGTATATTTATATATCTATATGTATTTAATAAAATCCGGGAGAGCGTGGCCTTGGGGCCTTGGGGGTCATGGGAGGTCTGTGATTCAAAAAACTTATTTTTTGCAGATTTGACTTTTGGTTTTGAAAAACGGTTTAAGGTAATTATTCTCTAATTAATTGTCTTTAATCTTGGCAATATATTTTGCCCGTTTTCTAACTGTTACGGAAGGTTAATTGAGTGTATTTACTCAAAATTTATTGTCATTAAAGTTGATTGATTCTCTTGAGTTTTATAAGACTGATTTTTTACAGAGGATGATAAACATATTGTTTTTACATCTATTGAGTTCTGAGCAAGATAAGAAAGAAAGAGTTATAGTTGGTTCGATTTCTCAAGGTGCGAGAGAAATCGAACAAGAGAGTGAATCAAACTGTTTTATCCCATAGGTGTTCGACAATTTTTTGACTGCTAGCACAATCAAGAGGCGTAGTCGCGAAATACCTTAAAGATAGCGACCTAGTCCGCGACTCACTGCTTGAGATCCGATTTCATTATTTCTTCATTGTTTCTAACAATTTTAAGGTATTTGATTTTGCTATGGAGGTTGAAAGGAAGCGCGTTGATGATACCAACAAGCCATTCAAATTTGAAGGGCTACATTTGGAAGATGGAAGTCAAGATGTTCTTTTATCTCAAACTCATGAAGCCGCATATGATTGTGTCGAGTGTTCATCCCGGAACCATGGAACTGCCGATAAAACTTCTACTGGCGATAAGACTGTTGCTAATGCCGATGCTGATGATGGTGCTTAATTTGCTCTTGGTCCATCTCCTTCCGATGGTGCCAAATATGTTGTTTCTCAAACTGGCGAGGAGAAACAAAAGGCCATTGACAAATGGATCGATGACGACTTTGATTGCAAAAACTACATTCTTAACGCATTATCTGATGATTTATATGAGTATTATTCAACTTTTGAAACTGCTAAAGATGTGTGGGATGCATTACAGAAAAAATACGACACCGAGGAAGGAGGCTCAAAGAAGTATGTTGTGAGCCGGTATTTGAGATACCAAATGGTGGATGATAGGTCGGTTGTTGCACAGGCTCATGAACTTCAAAAATTTACCACGAAATTGTGACCGAAGGTATGAAAGCCGATAAACAATTTCAAGTTTCGTAATGATTGACAAGTTACCACCTAGTTTGGAAAGATTTTCGTAATACTTTGCGTCACAAGACTAAAGAATTTTCTCTTGAAAGTTTGATTGTTAAGCTCAGGGTTGAGGAAGAAGCTCAGAAACAAGATAAGAAGGAAGAGATCCTCATTGTTTCTAACAATAAGACTCATCCTAATCTGAAACCTAAGAAAAATGATATGAAGCCTAACCCGAACCAGAAGAAAGGAGGAAGGCCTAATCAAAAAAAGAACCAACACCCATCAAAAAATGGACAGAATTCCAATTGCGAGTTTCTTTGTTATGTCGTAATAAACCAAACCACATGGCTAGGAATTGCAGGTTTAACAAGGAAAAGAATAACGCACAAGCTAATCTTTGTGGGTGACGTTATAATTGCCATGGTCTCCCGATCCGAGTTCTACATGGTTGGTGGATCGATGGGTGGTGGATAGACGGTGGTGCTTCGCGTCATTGTTGTTTTGATAGGTCCATGTTTAAGACTTATGCTGAAACCAAGGATAAGAAAGTGTTGTTGGGAGACTCTCACAAAGACTATGGTGAAAGGTTACAGTATGGTAGAATTGAAGTTTACTTGGGAAGACACTCATCTTTGAAAGATGTTCTTCACACTCCGAAATGAGGAAGAACCTTGTTTCCGGCTATCTTCTCAACAAGGTGGGGTTGTATCAAACTATTGGGTCCGATGTTTACTTATAACTAAGAATAAGAATTTTGTAGGAAAAGGTTATACTCTTGATGGAATGTTTAAGCTTAATGTTGATGCTATGAATAAAATTGATTCTTCCGCTTATATGGTTTGCAATTTTAATGTTTGGCATGGTAGGCTTTGTCATGTGGGTAAAAAGTTAGTAAATAACATGAGCAAGTTAGGTGTCCTTCCCGAATTTTCGAAAATGAATTTGAAAAATGTGAATACTGCAAATCAAGCAAAAATAACTAAGACTTCACATAAATCTGTTGTAAGAGAATCCCAACCACTAGACTTAATACATTCGATTTGTGTGAATATGAAGGTATCCTAACTAGAAATGGGAAGAGATATATTATGACGTTCATTGATGATTGTTCTAATTATACGTATGTTTATTTGCCGAGCCATAAGAATGAAGCTATTGAAAAGTTTAAAATTTTTATTCTTTGAAATTGAAAATCAATTTGGTAGAAAAATTAAGAGGTTTCGTAGTGATAGAGGCACTGAATATGATTCTGCTCCTTTTACCAAATTTATCAAACTAATGGCATAATACATGAAAGAAGCTTGCTCCATATAATCCTCAAATGAATGGAAAAGTGAAAGAAAGAATCGTATATCTTGATTGAACTTACTTTTGCTTGTTTGCTTAGTTAAGTCTTTTGCTTCTCATTAATTGGGGTGAATGTTTGTTGATTTGTTGCCATGTTTTGAATCGCATTCCCAATAATAAAACCATGATATCTCCTTATGAACTTTGGAGAAATAGAAAACCTAATGTATCTTATTTTAGAGTTTGGGGTTGTTTGGCTTTTGTTAGAAACCCGATCCTAAAAGACATAAGTTAGAAAGTAGAGCTTATGAATGTGTTTTTATTGGTTATGCTCAAAACAAGTAAAGCTTATAGGTTCTTTGATATTAATAATAAGGTTATTATTGAATCTTGTTGATGTTGACTTCTTTGAAGATAGATTTCCTTTTAAATCTAGAATTAGTGGGGGTAATAAGGGGGTTCAACACCTAGCACTTTACCTAGTGTTGATTACGAGTCTAGATTAGAAGAACCTAGAAGTGAAGAAACTAGGATCACCGATTTTGAACCTAGATGCGAAAAAGAGCTAGGATCGAGAAAAAGATAAAAATCATGATTTTGAATTTTACGCTATAGAAGAAGAACCTTCTAATTTACAAGAGGCGTTTAGTTCTCGAGTCTAGTTTCTGCAAGAAGTCAGTAGATAATGAATGGGATTCTCACATGTCTAATGGAACTTGGAGTTATGTAGATTTACCTCCCGGTTGTAATCCAATAGGTTGTAAATGGGTCTTGAAAAGGAAACTCAAACCTGATGGAACAATAGATAAGCATAAGGCTAGGCCCAAGTTGCCAAAGGTTATAGGCGGCGAGAGAACGTAGAATTTTTGATACTTATTCTCCCGTTACTAGATTAACATCTATACGTGTTTTGATTGTTTTGTTTTTACTCATAATCTTGTTATTCATCAAATGGATGTTAAAGCGCTTTTGAATGGTGAACTAGAAGAGGAAATTTACATGGAACAACCTAAAGGTTTTGTAATTCACTGGACAAGAACATAAAGTATGTAAGCTAGAAAAATCTCTTTATGGTTTGAAACAAGCTCCTAAACAATGGCATGAGAAATTTGATAATTTAATGATTTCAAGTAACTTCAGAATAAATGAGGGTGACAAATGCATCTACTATAAATCTGAGAATGATGTATGTGTGATTGTTTGCTTGTATGTGGATGATTTGCTAATATTTGGTTCCAGTTTATCTGTTGTCAATGAAACTAAAAGCATGCTTAGTTCGAATTTTGACATGAAAGATTTGGGTGAAGCTAGTGTAATCTTGGGAATCAAAATAACTAGAACTAATAGTGGTATTTGTTTGGATCAATCTCACTACATTGAAAAAAATCCTAAAGAAGTATGAATATTTTGATTATAAACCTGTTTGTACTCCTTTTGATCCTACTGTGAAATTGTTAAGGAACACTGGAGAAAGTGTTAGACAATCTGAATTGCTAGTATAATAGGCGGTCTGCGTTATGCGGTGATTGTACTAGACCGGACATTGCGTATGCGATGGGGAGTTAAATGCAGGTTTACCAGTAATCCTAGTTTGAAACACTGGATGTTTGTTGAGAGGGTTATGCGGTATCGAAAGAACCACAAACCTAGGATTACACTATCAAAGGTATCCAAAACGGTCCTTGAAGGATTTAGCGATGCTAATTGGAACATTCTTTCGAGATGATTCCAAGTCCACCGATGGATATGTTTTTACTATTCTTGGGGCGTATCTTGGAGATCAAAGAAACAGACAATTATAGCCCAATCTACGATGGAGGTGAATTGATAGCGATGAAACTGACTAGTGAAGAGGCGGGATGGTGAAACGTCCTGTTGTCGGTTTCATTCCGTATGGGAAAACCAATACCAGCCACTTTGATCTCTGCGATAGTACCGCTGCTATCTCGGAGTAGTAGATAATTGTTATAATAACAATAAGAATTGACATATACGTCGAAAGCACGACACGGTTAGAGAATTTCTCACAACTGGTGTTGTAAGAATAGATCATGTAAGATCTCGAAGGAAATATAGTGACACTTTGATGAAAGGGTTAGCTAGAGAAAAGGTATGTAAGTTTTCTAGAAGTATGGGACTTAGGCACAGTGAGAAGTTGAGTCATTTGTAATGGATACCCAACCTAGATAGGTTCAAAGGGACTAGACGGTTACAAATGATATGATAGAGTCATGCACTCCCATAGCATGATATCCCGAAGTGGGAAACAAGTTGAGTGTTTAAACTCTTAATGATGTCTATAGCTCTTAAGTTAGAGTGGGATACACGGGAGTATTCTTGATAGACTCACCTATACGAATGTGAAGGTGTGGCCGCCTACTATGAGAACTTGGGCACTTCTCTAGATCGTTCGTTAAGAAAGGATAATCACATGGCCTTAATGTGCGAACTTAAGAACTTTACTCTAGATATAGTTGTGTGTGTTGAACAATCTAGTATTAGTTAGAGTTCAAGACGCGAGTCACTCTAGTTACCTAATACTTAGAAAGTTTAACACGATGTAGAGGTTCAAGTCGAAAGGCACCTTTGCTTACGCACAACTGTATAACACTTGCTCAATGTTTTTAAAATATAAGTGGGGGATTGTTGGGATATATATTTGAAAAAACATAGTTTTGTAATATTATATCAAACTTAGAGAGATAGTGTGGTGGTATTATTTTGGGCTCCCACACTATAGACTTGGGTTCAAGTCTCACCCCATGCATTTGACTAGGTATATTTATATATCTATATGTATTTAATAAAATCCCAGGAGAGCGGGGCCTTGGGAGGTCTCGTGATTCAAAAAAACTTATTTTTTTGCAGATTTGACTTTTGGTTTTGAAAAACGTTTTAAGGTAATTATTCTCTAATTAATTGTCTTTAATCTTGGCAATATATTTTGCCCGTTTTCTAACTGTTACGGAAGGTTAATTGAGTGTATTTACTCAAAATTTATTGTCATTAAAGTTGCTTGATTCTCTTGAGTTTTATAAGACTGATTTTTTTACAGAGGATGATAAACATATTGTTTTTACATCTATTGAGTTCTGAGCAAGATAAGAAAGAAAGAGTTATAGTTGGTTCGATTTCTCAAGGTGCAGAGAAATCGAACAAGAGAGTGAATCAGCTGTTTTATCCCATAGGTGTTCGACAATTTTTTGACTGCTAGCACAATCAAGAGGCAGAGTCGCGAAATACCTTAAAGATAGCGACCTAGTCCGCGACTCAGCTGTTTGAGATCCGATTTCATTATTTCTTCATTGTTTCTAACAATCCCTTTTCCAAAAATAGAGGGAGAAAACAAACGACCAAACACCTAACTGGTGCCGATCCAAATGCTGAGTTGACATCTGGCTTGCTCCGAATCACATACCGCGCCACATGCATATAACGAGTCAGATACCGAGCAAGATCCACAGAACGAGTCAGACCCGGAACAAGTCAGCATATAACGACCCAAACACACAAGGTGTTTGACAATTCCAGGTAACAATCCAGCTGTTCCAACCTAAAAAAACACCCATTAAAAACCAAAATATGTGCTGTCCAAAAGTCGTGACTGTACTTGAACTCCAAGTATACTTGCTCTGCACAAAAAACCAGTCAGTCCCCTCCCCGTAATTCCAACGCTACCTCAACCCCAATTTCGGCAATTCCCCTGCCCTATAAAACCACACCTCCTTTCATCTCCATTCCTTCTTCTACGCTAAAAAAATTATCCCCATCTCCCATCTCAACCTCTCGCAGTCTTTCACTCTAAAACCCTAATTAAACCCTAATCACTCAATCCCAAATAACTGTTTCAATCTATCAAGATCAAGGTAAGTATTGGATCCATCAATTACATCGCCATTTTCATGTAATCTCGATCCAACCCTAATTTTTTTTGAATTTTTTTCGATTTTTTTTGAATTAAATTAGGGTAGATTGTGAATTAATCTTCAATCATGGATGATTTGGAGAAGGCGATATTGATCAGATTTGATGAATCTGGTTCAATCGATCCTAATCTAAAACTAGAAGCAGTGAAATACTGTGAATCAATGAAGGAATCCACGCCGTCGATTTGTAGATTATGTATTGAACGATTTCAGTTTACGACGTACGTTCAGGTTCAGTTTTGGTGTTTACAGACACTTCACGAGGTTGTTCGTACTCGTTACTCGATGATTAGTGCCGAGGAGATGGAGTTTGTTAGGAAATCTGTGTTATCTATGGCTTGTGGCGGCGGTGGTGGTGGTGGGGGCGGTGGTGGTGAGGATGATAAGAGTAATGTTGGTGGTGGTGTTTTGGATGGGCCTGTTTTTATTAAGAATAAGTTTGCGCAAGTGTTTGTTACTTTAATTTATTTTGAGTATCCGTTGATTTGGTCTTCGTGTTTTGTTGATTTTGTGCCCAATTTGGTTAAGGGGAATGCAGTTATTGATATGTTTTGTAGAGTTTTGAATGCGTTAGATGATGAATTGATTAGTTTGGATTATCCGCGGAGTGGGGAAGATGTGGCGGTTGCAGGGAGGGTTAAGGATGCGATGAGGCAACAATGTATTGCGCAGATTGTACGTGCCTGGTATGAGATTTTGAACATGTATAAGAATTCGGATGCGGAGTTGTGTACGACTGTTTTGGATTGTATGAGGAGGTACATTTCTTGGATTGACATTGGGTTGATTGCGAATGATGCGTTTGTACCGTTGTTGTTTGAGTTTATTTTGGTTGAGGGGTTGCCAGAACAGTTAAGGGGGGCGGGGGCGGGATGTGTATTGGCTATAGTTTCTAAAAGGATGGAGGCGGCATCCAAGTTGTCGCTTCTTAGGAGCTTACAGATTAACCGCGTTTTAGGTTTGGTGGCTGGGGATGTGGATTCTGAGTTGGTTTCGAAGATTGGCCTTTTGCTTACTGGTTTTGCAACTGAGGCGCTTGAATGTTCGAAGCGTTTAGAATCGGAGGAGATGAAAGTTGTAGCTACAGAGCTATTGGACGAAGTTTTGCCCTCTGTGTTCTATGTGATGCAGAACTGTGAAATGGATGCAACATTTAATATTGTGCAGTTCTTATCAGGTTATGTCTCTACGTTGAAAACTCTTACTCCATTGAAGGAGAAACAAATTGTACATGTTCAACAGATTTTGGAGGTGATACATGTTAGAATATGCTATGATCCCGAGTATAGAGAGAATCTTAGTATTCCTGATAAAATTGGGATTGAAGAGGAAGAGCGGATGATTGAGTACCGAAAGGACTTGTTTGTGTTGCTTCGAAGTGTAAGCCGAGTAGCTCCTGATATTACTCAGATGTTTATTAGAAATTTATTTGCTGGTGCACTTGTGACTTCTTCAGATAGGAATGTTGAAGAGGTTGAAGCAGCACTCTCTATTTTTTATGCACTTGGAGAGTATTTGAATGAAGAGGCGGTGAGAAATGGAAATCCACTTGTGAGGGAATTGCTACCAATGCTGTTATCGGCAAGATTTCCATGCCATTCTAATCGCTTGGTAGCACTTGTATACTTGGAGACAATAACTAGGTATGTGAAGTTCGTTCAGGATAATGATCAATGTACACCTCTCATTCTTGCTGCCTTTTTGGATGAAAGGGGTATACACCATCCAAATATCAATGTGAGTCGAAGGGCCAGTTACCTCTTCATGAGAGTTGTGAAAAGCATGAAATCCCAGCTTGTTCCTTTCATTGAAAAGATATTGCAGGTTATTCTTCTCCACTAGTTTGAAATTGATATATCGTTGCATCCCATGTGTGTTAGTAGTCCACTAACATTGTTTTTGTTTGCTTTGCCTTTATAAATTAAAATCTGTTTTCAGAGTCTCCAAGACAGAGTGGCCGAGTTTACGCGGTTGGACTGGAAATCAGGAGATATGACAAATTCAGGATCTGAAGATGGGAGTCACATATTTGAGGTATACTTGGTATATTCTCACAAGTTTTTTCTTTCGTCAGTCCATGGGTTTTGCCCATGTTTTCTGATTTACTTCCATTGGAGTGCAGGCAATTGGCTTACTAATTGGGATGGAAGATGTACGTGTACCACAAGAGAAGCAAGCCGAGTATCTGTCTTCACTGCTTATCCCTCTATGCAATCAGGTAAGGGATGAATCCTTTCTTAAGGCAAGTTATTAGATGGGCAGGGGAAGACATTTCTGTTAGTTGGAAATTTCGTGTTCACTGCTCTTACATGCATGGAGTAACTTTCACTCTCGTCTAGTTAATTTATATAATGCTTTTCTACTTTCTAGTCTAATTTCCCTTCTATTCAGGTCCAGGAGCTGCTTTTAAATGCCAATGTACAAAATCAGGAAGAATCTTATGCTAAAATTGCTAATATACAGCAATTAATCATGGCAATTAATGCACTGAGCAAGGTATTCTTGTTGAGTCCACTAATTTGTATACTCTCGGTTTACTTTTGTTAGGTCCACTTCATGTTTGCTCTCTTTACCTTATATAATGTTTCTCACCCAAGACAAATTTGGTTTCTTTAGGGCTTCAGCGAACGTCTTGTCACTGCCAGTCGTCCTGAAATTGGTAGTATGTTCAAGCAGGTTGGTGGTTTTAAGCTGTTTTTGAATTTATATCTGGAAAAATTTGTTATTTCAGCACATCTCATTGTAAGTTTTCATGAATGGGGGATCCTTTATTACTCACTATCATTGGAGACTGTGATTCTTCTCTTCCAATTATCAGTATTTACTTTATTAGGAAATTGATCCTATAGTATAGTTGTTCTGTGCACCAACATCCGCATGAACATTTCCTGATGTGAGGTCTTATGTGTCGCCATAAGATTAAGCTAATGTGGACTTGCATTTCCTCGTACTACTATTTTTGTATCAAACATGTTGCTGGTGCGTTAGTTTGGTGACATGTCTGAATTTTTACTCTGGTTTTTCTTTGTGGCAGACTTTGGATGTTCTCCTTCAAATTCTTGTGGTGTTTCCTAAAGTTGATCCTCTACGGAGTAAGGTAATACATATCTTTAGCCGAGCTTAAATAATAGGTTCAAACTCAAAGTAGAAAACTGAAGGGAGAGAATTATCTGGGTAGCATGATTTTTGGATCAAATGAAAAAAGAACTTGTAGTCCGGATTGTAACCCTGAGTTTGAGCCAGACTTCCTGTTTAGGAAGCTGTTACATGGTACTGATTTCGGTAATATGCAGGTGACGTCATTTATTCACCGGATGGTAGAGGTTTTAGGAGCAGCTGTCTTTCCCTACCTCCCCAGGGCACTTGAGCAATTGCTTGCGAACTGTGAGGTAAAGTACTTGCCGTATATATATGTGTATGATATATTGCTTCTGACGAAAATTAGACTGCCTATACTGTGGGTATTAAACCTTCGTTGAAATATATTTTGGCTGGTTGTATTGTGTGTTTCTAAGCGGCATTGTTTATTGACTCATCAAAGTTTTGAAATTGCAGCCCAAAGAAATGGTTGGTCTGCTCGTGCTTCTCAATCAGCTCATCTGCAAATTCAATGTTTTGATGCGCGATATCTTGGAAAAAATATTTCCTATCATTGCAAGTAGAGTGTTTGATGTTCTCCTCACACGTGAAATTCCTTCAGGGCCTGGAAGTAACACCGAGGTACGAGCTTTGGTTGCTAGTAAGGTGTCAATATGTTTTACTAGCATCTGTCACCAAAATGTTATATTGTAGAATCCTTAACATTATTATATATCGAAAAGCAACATCGTACTGGTGAACCTTGCACTACTGTTGCATTTTTCTGCAAGATTCATCGTACCGCAAGTTTAGGTATCTCAAAACGTTTCTCCAGTAGGATATGTTTAGGCTTATAGAAGCTATACATCAAAAACTGGTGTTCAAGGTGCACTTCACTAATGATTTGGCTAACATTTCTCATTTTATCCTTTCTTTTGGTTCGGCAGGAAAACCGTGAACTTCAAGAGCTTCAGAAAACATTGTACACATTTCTTCATGTAATTACTACTCATGACCTCTCTTCGGTGTTCCTTACCACTGAAGGAAAGAACTACTTAAAATCGATTATGCCCTTGCTGTTGCATAATTCCTGCTATCACAAGGAAACTACTGTGAGAAAGGTATGTTTTCTTTTTGCTGATGCTGGAGAGTTATTACTTCCTCTATTATCACATCAGCAGTATACTGATTCCTATTATCTTCGACATGTCTGCTTTCCAGTCATGTGTGCAGATATTTATTAGACTAATTAAAGACTGGTGCACCGGATCTAATGAAGAGGAAAGGGTAATCTGGGCTACGATCAATCCTAGATAATTCTTTTTTGTTAGTTTGGGTAAAGTATATTCCGTATATACTAATCTAATCAATTATTTTAGGTACCTGGTTTCCGTAACTTCATAATTGAGACCTTCGCTCCAAGCTGCTGCTTGTACAGTGTTCTCGACAAGTCTTTTGAGTTCCGTGATGCCAATACTGTAAGACCTTCATATCACCTGACTTTTTGACTGCTAAGTATAAACCCATGCTTGTGCTACATTTTTGCACACTACATGAATTAATAGCCTAAAGATTGTTTACATGTTTTGTGGCAGCTTGTTCTTTTCGGGAAATTGTGGTAGCTCAGAAGATCATGTATGAGAAGCTTGGTGACGAGTTTCTTGTTCATTTCGTAATGAAAGGGTTTCAAACCGCACACTGCCCTCAAAATCTAGCTGAAGAGTACTGTCAAAAGCTGCAGGTAATAAAGACATATTCAAGGAAGGATTGCATGTTGACATGTTTTGGTCATGGTTCTGTATCTTGCCTTTTAGATCACATTCTAGCATTTCGACCAATAGCTGATTGTTTTTTTTTCTGCACAATAATGCGAACTGCTAAAGATCCAGCGGTGGTGTCTTAGTGAACATGTCTAGGCTTGATTTTCTTTCATGTCTATTTTCTAACTTCGCTTTATTTATTCTACAGGGAAATGATATCAAAGCCCTAAAATCATTTTACCAGTCTCTCATTGAGGATTTGAGACGTCAACAAAATGGAACATTCGTCTTCAGATAGCAGTGCCTTATGACATATGAGATTGAATTTCAAAGTTAACTTCCCTGGAATTCTTCATGGTGGCCTCCATTTCACTTGAAGAGATGGGTAAGACGTAAAACTGATGCATTTTTCATTAATTTTACCCGACATATGGGATTTTGTTTCAATACTAAATGTTGGTGAATATTGCAGGATGCTTTACCCTGTATATAATATTTATCCAAACCTAGAACAGATGAGAAGGTATGTGCATACAGCTTTTGACACTTGGTATTTGAATAATTAACCCATGTTGCTGCTAAGATTAGTTTGATTTTGTTCTTTCTTAAACAGATGTACATTTCCGGGAGCAGCTTTGTTTTACAAAACAAGTGGTCAGAAGGCACAACTGCTGAAGGCGCGCGCTGAACAAGTGTAAAATTAATATCTTGATGACGTTGACGAGAAGTTTTTGTCATGTCCCTTCGTCATAGTAAAAACTGTTTAGGATAATTTCATTGTTTCATAACTTCGCATCATAAAATTTTGATACCGGTAACCCGGTCTAATACGCGAATGTTTTGGTTGTGTCATGTGTCATATTAGAGATCAGTTATAGAAGCTTTCTACTAACTGCAGTCGTCCGAGTAAATAGAAAAAAAGTTGGATTTTCGTTTTAGTTGTCTGTTTTCGGCTATATGTTTTTCATGGTTCCCTGTGAAACCACTAGTTTTATTGAATTTTTGTGTGGGTTATCCAAGTTTCTGTTACAAATTTACAGCCTTAAGTTTTTCTCTGGCTGAGGTGTTTTCACTTCAAAAAAACACATTTTCTTTTGTAGCACATGGAATTTCAAATCGAGTTGGGATGTGAGACAGAGTATTATTCCATTTGTTGGCACCTAGAAGGATTTGGGTTCCACCACTTGTGTTTTTATTCAATTATAGCCTTGGAAAACTTTAATGATATGGGGAACAAAAGAAGTAACTAGGTGCATCCTACCTCATCCATCACTCAGTAATGATGGTTAGTACTGATCAATCACTACTAGAAAAAAGAAAGTGCTTCAATTTCTCTTCACAAGCCTAATTTCTGAAATTGCAAGTTGGCAATTACTACTGTGGTGGTTGTGTGGTGGTTGTGTTATAGGTGTTGCCCTTCCTTCTCTTAGTGGTGCTTGCAAGTGGTTTGTTTGTCCCATTTGCTGGTCTTTTTCACCGAGAACTGTTGATTGTGCTTGTAATCAGATGTTGGATTTAAAGGCCGGCAAGCGCAGGAACAAAAGAGTAACAAACACAATACTATTTGGGTACAGGAAGAACTTATGTTTCTCCCGAAACAGGAAACAGGGTAGACTTTTCTTATTTCGAGAAGTCATTATGAAATTGTGTAGCCAAACTAGCTTCTGATATTTTTTAATTAAAAAATCAGAAAACAACTTTTGGAGTGGTATCCAAACAGACTGTTAATCAGAGATTGATGTTACAGAAGCAATACAATCTAAAACACAAACAATAAGTTCCTCATAAACAGATGATTGAGAGGCTAAGATACATATACATACTTAAGGCAGGTCTAGCAATAGAGAAATTGACAAATTTGTTCTTATTTTTAAGTCTTAGAGTAAGCTCTATTAGGACCAATGAAAGAAGTAATACCAGCAGAAGGAACAGCCATAATAGGAACAGCAGAGAAGTAACTTTCATTCATGATCCGTTGTTGAATCGATTCGAACGTCGATCCAGCTTCAATAAGATCTTCCAAAACAGCATAATAAGTATCTTTGAGCTTCTTCAACATACATGAATACTGCAATTTCAACCACTTGAGCCTAATTCTCCTCAACAACTTCACTATCATCAAACCTCTCCGCGGTTTCTTCGAATCACCTCCTAGACGTACCGTTGGTATTTTACGGCGGCGACCGAGTGGTTTTTTCCGCATCGACCACCGGAAATTCGATCTCTTGCAGGGAATTTGGGTAATGAAACTTGAAGTTTCACTGTTAGCTTTGACCTCCATGGAGTTGGATAGATGGTTTGGTTGATAAGAGAGGGAAATGATATAAGAACAACAACTAGTATGTCAGAAAAGCATATTATAAAAGCATGGTGTAGGTCCATTTTTTTAATGGGGATAGTAACAGCTAACCAGTGTCAATGTATTATTGAAGATTTGTTTAAATCTTTTAACTCATTGGAGATTTATGATTATGTTGGAATCATTGTTTAAAACATGACTAATTCTTTTAATGTAATCTTTATTTGTATTATGCCTCTCTAATAAAAGGGTAAAGAAGCCAAATGCCCGAATTTCGATGGTCACCTTGTTAAAATGCCCCGGACGTGTTAAAAAAAATGTCAAAATGCCCCAATCCGTTATATTTCCCGTCAGACAGAGTTAGAGAGTCAAACAGGCACACATGTGTACCCGCACGTGTGTACAAATGACTTATATATCCTTCATGTCTAGATTCAACGTATCTGCCACATGTGTGACACGCACGTGTAATGCAATTTTGACGCCTTTGCCCTTCAAAAATTGGGGCATTTCCAGAAAGTCTTAAACGGTTAGATTTCTTACACGTGGTCGGGGCATTTTGAACAGACGGTGACAGATTCCAACCGTTGTATCTGCCACATACGTGACACGCACGTGTAATGCAATTTTGACACCTTTGCCCTTCAAAAATTGGGGCATTTCCAGAAAGTCCTAAACGGTTAGATTTCTTACACGTGGTCGGGGCATTTTGAACGGACGGTGAGAGATTCTGACCGTTATTATAACGGTCATTTTTGTGGCATAGTCTGCTATATATATTGTGATGATTTACAACATTTCTCACCATAGTCTGCTATATTTCACCAACTTTAATGGCGGCTATCTCCAACATTAAAATGGTAAGTTCAATTTTTTGTTAAAAAAAAGAATAATCAGGATTTGTATTATAGTAATGATTCTAATTATAGTTAATCAAAATGCAGGAATGTGAAATGTGTAGCGAAAAATATCATGAATCCATGGATTGTCCTTGGATTTACTCCCGGTGTAAACTAGTTCCTTGTAATGGAATTCGAAAGCTTCTAAAGGTTAAAGAATGTGTCAATTCAGGGAAGAAATTCTTTTCTTGTTCTAATCCTATGTGTTCCTATTTTGAATGGTTTGTTGAAGCTACTGATGCAATTAAATCCATGGCACCTCAGTACAAGGGAGGGTGTAAAGCTTGTGCTGGTGATCACAGATTTGCTGATTGTCCTTGGTCACAGTCTCCTTGTAACAACCCCAAATGCCATTCAACTAAGGTGAGGATGTTAAACCTTGCTCAAACATCATGGAATTATGGTATTGGGTATCTAAAATGCAAGAAGTGTGAAGATTTCCAATGGGTTTTTGATGCAATCTTTATGGGAAAACAGAAGCAATTTGATAATTATGAAGATCAAATTTGTGCACAGTTTAAAGATAAAGTGAAAGTAAAGTGCAGAATTAGAACATAATGTCATAATGTTAGTTAGTCTGCAGTTATGAGCATGTCAACAAAGTTAATGTAACAGATTTCAACAAAGTTAATGTAAACAAAGTTTGGAAGTATTTTAAATGAAATGATCATATTGTCAACACACTGTCTCCATACTACAATAGATTGCAAGATTCATAAATAAAAGAGCATATTGTCAACACACTTAAAACAGAAAGTAAAATCATATAATAACAAACTTCATAAGTCTATAAATGCCTAGAGATATTTAGAGTTAGGCTTTCTAACCCTTTTTGATGGTGGTTCAGAAATATTGATTGTTTGCCTAGAGATATTAACAATACCATGATAAGTTTGGTTAAAACAGGCAGATGAAGGTGTAACAGAAGTAAATTGATGTGGTACCTTCCTTTAGGGTGCAGTGGAGGAGGATGGTGCAGTAGCAGCTGCTTTGCCCTTTTTATGGGAACCAGCTGAAGAAGTAGATGGTGTAGTAGCAGTTGCTTTTCCCTTTGACAATGGTGGTACCTCAGCTGATTTCTTTGATGCAGATGTTGTTGCTTTCCTTGATGAAGATGTTGATGCAGTATTTGGTGCAGACAAGGCCTTCCTCATCTTTTTTGTTGGTGCAGCAGTAATGCAAAACTCATCCCCATTAACAGAACACTCCATTCTAACTCCTTTCTTCTTGCGGTTAGACCCAACTGGAGGACCTTGACAGGTAAGGATGTTATGATCAATACCTTTACAAACACTACACTTTGTTACTCTTTTGCGCTGTTTTTTCTTCTCAGCCCAAGACTTCTTTCTTTTCACACAAGGTCTTCCCTTATCTCTCAATCTGTGTGGATATATAATGTTGATACCAGTCTGCAAACAAAATAAATTTAGGGTTAGTATACTTTAAATGTACAGATCTATAGAATAATGAAAAAAAATACAATAAAGTAAAAGTACAAAAGTAGATAATATAATTCCCCTATTCAATAAAAAGATTCTCCAAACAAAAATAATTGAAGCCAGACAATGGAAAAAGTTAAAGCATTAGAGATCCTGACAAACCTTATTTTCATACTCATCAATGTCTCACAATGGGGTTATTGACCATGAATAGGAGGTCCTATAGTAGTCCACAGTGTAGTATTTACTCATTACCAACATTTATACCTCTAGCACACATTGAAACCCAATCTTGATAATTGAACCTTTCTTGTGTTTCTTCATCTTCACTTTCACTTTCATCTTCACTTTCATCTTCACTTTCATCTTCCTTAAAGAACCTCAGGCCTATCATCAAGGTGACACTCATCTGAATGCACATTAGGTAAATTCATTTGGTCATCATACCCCTGTTCTTGGTTATATGCAACAAATCTTGTATTGGAATATCTTCATACCCCTATTCTTGGTTGTCTGCAACAGATGCTTGTGTTGGAATATGTTGTTGGGCCATATCTTGCTCTTCATTCACAAAATCAATTCTTGTTGGTCTCATATCAGACATCTTAACATTGTTGTTATCTTGTTTATTAAGTCTTGGACTCCTCCTAACCTCAACCCTTTTACTCACTAATTTCTTCTTCACTCGGAGTTATCACCTCGACCATACAACTAACACTACCAACACTAGCAAAAGATCACAACCAAAACCCCAATGCTCTATTGTAGGAATAATATGAGTAATCCACATTCTTACAAAATTGCTTTTATTTGGTTTTCCATTATTCCGAATGATTGAAACATTCTTTCGATTCACACTTATCATATGTATCCCCATTATTATCATCAAATAAAAACAATTCAAGTGATGGATCCATACCTGTTCATCTACCAATCTTTTCTTCAAAGATAGCCATGAAGTTGTCACCACTTGTACCACTTCACAATCATAACAATAGAAGTCCTTATATGTATTACCTATATCAGTTATCCAAATCCCTATCTTGACTACCCATTCAAACAATAAAAAAGGAAAAACAGATCAATAATCATGATCAAACTACTAAACTACAAATACAAAAATAAACAAAATAACAACAACTTCAAATTATCATGATTAAAAGAGATACACAAAGACCATTATTAAACCCTAATTGTGAATTTTGGTATACCAAGCCCTATTATCAGAAAATGAAATTCCCCCAATTTTGGTATAAACCCTAAACTCAGAATATTACATTCCCAATTTTATAAACCCTATTTCTATAAACATAAATTCAGAACGATTGAAAAAAAAAAACCTAATTTCAGAAAATGAAATTCCCCTTTTTGTGAACCCTAATTTTACATAGATTCAGAACAATGAATATTGGAGAAACTATATACTGAGTCTAAATAACGATCAAAATAAGCCAAATAACCATAAAGAATTTGGATGATTTACCCTTTTCAGTAATATTCTTTGTCCAGTTCTTCACACCATTTAAACTCAGCAAAGTATCTCGATCTGTCTCTCTCGAGATCTATTTCTCTTAATCTGTCTCTATCTTGACCTATCTCTCTTGATCTGTATGTTTAGGGTTTAGTTCAGTCTTCTCCCTCCATCTCTCAATCCGTCTCTCTCTCTGGAAAAAATTTTCTTTCAGGTTTTCTGTGGATGAAACTCGATGAAGAGAAGATAAGATGGTAAGTACACACGTACGGGTTCACACGTGCACTAATATGACACCTGTCCTGTGATGACACGTGTACGTGATTTATTGGGATACGTGGCGGCAAATGCCCCATCATCAAGGATGTATGATAGCCCCTCATCTGTCACCGTTAATTTTCTTCGTGATCTGAATATCACAGGATACGAACACGTGCCCAAAATATGATCTCTGATCATTCATTATACCAAGGGCAAAATCGGAAGTCAACTGGTTGTTGACTAGTCAAAATGCCCCGATTTGACCAGCAATATCTCTTTTAGTAGTAATATAACGGATTGGGGCATTTTTATTTTTTTTTAAACGTCCGGGGCATTTTAACAAGGTGACCATCGAAATTGGGGCATTTTGCCTCTTTACCCCTAATAAAATGATCAAGTCTTCGAAATCCAAAACAATTTCATTGTTATACCAATGAAATTAGTTCTCCCAACGGTGTTATTACAGTGCAGTGGTAAAGCAATTGGGTGATGATACCAATAACCTGAGTTTTGAATTTATCAGCACTAAAGTCTTTACCGATCAAGGTAAACTGGCTCTACCAGAAACCTTTCAGAGTATCAATAGATTGATAACATTGTTAGATGTTGATATTCAAAATCTTGGGTTCCAAATGATACAAATATTTCGACTTTTACTAAACAAATCAAATTATAGAAGGGCGCAACTACAAATACAAGAGTTTACCTGTAGGTAAGGGTTAAGCAAGAAATCTTGCTACGGAGAAGCAAAACTCTTGCTAAAGGGTGTAATAAGCATAAATGACTCGGAAACTCAGTTTTTTAAAAATTAGTCTACTAGACATCTAGGCTGGATATGCAGTCCATGCTTCAAGCTGACTCACTTTTAATGTTGGTTAGGTAAGAGATGTCTTCTTCCCACAACGAGATGACCTTTGGTAGCACATTTCGCTACGCTTGAATAAGAGATAGCTAAGGAATATCTCTTATCATTGTGGTCGACCTAACCTGGTCAGACTAAAGACATCCACTGTGTTGACCTGCCCCCAGGATTAGTCGGATATTATACGACTCCTAAATCGTAAATGATACACTCACCGAAGGTTGAATCCTACGGTGTGTATCGACTGATAGAGAATGGGGTGGTCGCCTAATCCGACGGTTTAGTAGGGGTGAGTTTAATGTGGCTCCCGCCTCTTTTCAGTCGGTACAACTCACGGAATATAAATTATTATTTGTAGGAATTACCTATAGGTACTATTATAGTGGTATTAGTTAGTGGCAGGTCCACCCATTAAAGCCCAGTAACCTGTGGTCCAAAGATTTAAATAAAAAAAGAAATTGGACCAAAAGGTTTAATTCCAGGTCCATATGCGTGCGAGAAAGTCATGTACTTTTTTTTGATATCTCCAAAATACCCCTTGGTGTAATAGAATATAAACTTTAGATGAACCATTTTTTCTCCAGATCCGTTTTTTTTTCTCTTTCCTCTCGTTGCTAGTAGAGAAAATCTTCTTCTTCTTTTTCGTTCTCTCCCGTTTTGTCTATCAGAGAAGAGATAATCCCATGAAGATTTTTGCAAGATATAGATCGATCCGCGAATCCAAGCTCGATATATGAAGTTTTTGGTAGGTTGATTTTCTTACTGTTGATGTTAGTCTAAGTTTTTTTTAATCAATTTTCTTCTAGTAATGTTTATTTTAGGGTTTCTATTATCTAATAGCTTTATGGATGTTTGATTACGTTTTTTGATCTCTATGCTTGATTGTTTATTTTATTTTTATGAAAATAGTTCAGATCTGGACGGATGATCACCTTTTTTGTTCATTTCTTCCGTAGGTTTGATTATATCAGTTTCATTTTATTGGTTCTAGATTTGTTTCAGTTGATTTTTGTGTATGAACCAACAATACATATCTGCAGTACTGACAAAAACCTAGGTTTATAACAAAAAAATTATTTGAATCAGAATTACATATCCAGAATATATAAATAAAAGTGTTTTTAATTATGTTTTTGCATAGATTCGTTAATTGTTTTCGACATACAACTGATTTTTAAATTATGAATCAGCAGTACATACATGACATACTGAAAACTTTTGCTTTGATTTTGTTAGTCTTTTTTAGGGTCGTCATTTTTTTTTTCATTTGATTCAGATGTACATATATGTAATATTGAAATAAAAGTATTTCAATTCTGTTTTTACATAGACTCATTAATTGTTTTTGATATGCACCTGATTTTAGATTATGAATCAGCAGTACATATATGGCATACTTAAAAATATTGCTTTGATTTTGTTAGTCTTATATTATACTATTATCACTTTTTTTGTTTTTGATCCAGAAGCATATATATGAAATACTAAAATAAAAGTGTTCGGATTCTGATTTTTCATATATACTTTCATTACTAGTTTGATTTGTTATTTTTCTATATATTTTTATCACTTTTATTGTTTGATCCAGAAGTACATATATGGAATACTGAAATAAAAGATTTTTAGAATTACATATATGTTATATTGGAAAATGTTGCTTTTGATTTTGTTATTTTTATAAATCACCCCCATTCTCTCGACTTTTATTCAGTCCCACTTTTTTTTACTGCCTCTCGAGACTTTTTCTCTCTCTAGGTTTTACTCCACCATCGTCTAGATTTTCTCCACCACCAGCCACCGTCCTCCGTCGTCGTCAACATCGCCATCGTCATGGCAGCTACCTTAGATACTGATGTGAACATGATACCAGCAGGTGAAACACCGTCAACAGCTGTTGCTGGTCCTTCTTCGTGTTGTTCTTCGAAGCACAACAACAAACCTAAAAGATTTGAGATCAAGAAGTGGAACGCCGTTGCTCTTTGGGCTTGGGGTAAGTCGAAACCCTAATAATCTTCTTCGCGTAGATTATTTGATGCTGTTTTTGATATGCCGTTGTTCTTGGTTACGGATGCTGTTTGAATTAGGGTTTTGATGATGATTTTTGTTTTGGTTTTTGTTTCAGATATTGTGGTGGATAATTGTGCGATTTGCAGGAACCACATTATGGATCTATGTAAGTGGGATGTTTTGATTGTCTAGGTTTTTCTTGATTTTGATGAAATTGTAAATTAGGGTTTTCTTGATTTTTGATTCTGCGGGTGAAATTCCAATTAGGGTTTTGTTTCTTGTTTTAGGTATCGAATGTCAAGCAAATCAAGCAAGTGCGACCAGTGAGGAGTGTACTGTCGCTTGGGGTATGTATTTCTCTGCAAAACCCTAACTGATTTATTGTGGAATTTGATGTTGGGTGGTGGTGGTTTTGTTGGGGTTGGCTTGTGTACAAGGGTAGGATAGGCAGGGAAGCCTCTGGTGAATTCATATGTTTATGAGATATCTTTTGAAATTGGTGGTGGTGTGGTGGTGGCACTGGGTGGTGGTGGGGGCTGTCTTGTACAAAGATGGGTCTGACCCAACTATGACTTACCCCTACCAGCACCACCATGAACATCCATCACCCACCTCGAGGGTAGGATAGGATAGGCAAACAATTTTAATGTTTATTGTAATGGTTTTGTGGTGTGTTCTGATGCTGAAATTGTGGATTGCTGGAGGTTGACATTGTAATTGATGGTGTTGGTTTGTTTAGTGTAGTCTAAGGTGGGAATTTGAATATGCATGCTTATTTGTTTCACTTGTTAGCTAAAGATAAACAAAATTAAGGGAGGGAATGATGAGCTTATATTGGTAGATTGGTCTAGTCTTTGTTGCAGGAGGCTTTGTTGTTGTTCTTGTCTGATCTGTATTTGCATCTTATAAAGTGTGTTATATTCCTAAGTCCTTTGCTGATATCTGTTGGAAACTGGGGACAGGACATTTGCCACCAATATAGACATAAGAGGATCTTGTGTATAAGTTGCAGAGAAAATCACTTTAGACTATAAGAGGATCTTGTGTATAAGTTGCAGACGTGGGCTTTGAAGATTTTACATTGTCAGTTATGTGTGATGTGAATTCTAAGTTTTTGGGGCTATAGTTTGTTGCAGACATGCTAGAGAAAATCACTTTAGACTATAAGAGGATCTTGTGTATAAGTTGCAGACGTGGGTTTTGAAGATTTTACATTGTCAGTTATGTGTGATGTGAATTCTAAGTTTTTGGGGCTATAGTTTGTTGCTTGAATGTATTTTAATGTGGCAGGGTATGTGTTTCCTAATAGAGCGCACTCTGAAACGTCATGTCTATTTTAGTTTAGTATATCTGTTATAACTTGTGGATATCTTATGAACATGCTAGTTGTTTAGACATACTACACTATGTATTTAGACACGAGATTCAAGACAAGGTACAGTGGTAGGACAGTAATAACAATCATTCTATTCAGCCCACAGTCAACCCCTCCGTCACGGCCATTTTCTTTTTTATGTAAATACTTTCGATAGCACGTGGGTAAGTGGACCTACTAGCATATGGAACAAAATTCCGAAAATGGAAAAGTAGGTTTGACGGTGGGTTTGACCGTGGGCTAAATAGAATGATTGTAAAAACAAGGTATCAGTAAACCTTCTCCCAATTGTTGATTTTGATATCAATAAGTTGCTAGATGTCACATAGTACATGGATACTGAAGCTGTTTTGTTCCTTGGGTTTTGGAACTCTTATTGCAAGTTTCAATCAAGTATCAAGATTCAATGAGTTGTCAGCTGGTTAGACATTAGAGGAAAGTTTGTCATGTATGAGTCATTGTCATCATTGTTACCAGTATAACCAAAATCGGCATTCTCATATAATCGTAGACATGTACAGGGTTTTGGTTTATGTTTCTTCCCTTTCTTTTATTATTTATTTAGAGACTCATTGGAGTTTGACTTCTGTAGGTGTTTGCAACCATGCCTTCCACTTCCACTGCATCAGTCGTTGGCTCAAGACTCGTCAAGTTTGTCCATTGGGTATGGCAAACTCCCCTGCCTCTGCTCCCTTACCTTGTAATTGTCTATCCCCTGTAGGACTTGTTACCTAATATTGTGTGTGGTGTTTGTCGTCTTGCAGATAACAGCGAGTGGGAATTCCAGAAGTACGGTCACTAGTAGTGCTACATTGATGACAAGCAAGTCAAGATATAGGACCTGTATCTTCTTCCTTCACCCTGACAACTCTTGTAGTAAAGCCTGGATCTGAATTTCTCATGCTTTTGTTTTATTTTTTGCTCGATCATCTTGAATTTTTGGGGTGTGAAGTTTCTCCAGTTCCATTCAAATATTAAAACTCATTTAAGATGTTCATTAGTTACTAAGAATACGTTGTGAGTAATGCTTTTTTCCCACTTAAGCTCCCAACGGAGATGTTAATGTGATCATAGTGAATTGCAGTCATCTGTCTCTTTATATTTGATCTTCTGCTCAGGTTTATCATTTTAGTAGATTCATTGTTACTGCATTGTCAGTGATGTGGGTGCTTGTAACTACTGGGGGCAAAAAAAGTACTTACAACAGGTAGGTCTTGAGTTGTTAGACCCTGATAAATGCTTGTTTGTTTTCGAAGAAAAGGATATGTTCAATCATCTTCTCTCTTCCTTGTGATGTATGTACCATTCCAGCAATCGAAATGGAACAGGCTCATCTTCACGTTGAGTTCCAACCCTAACTATATGACATCCTAAACTAGTACCAGACTACCAGTTTCTTGATCAACTTGGGAAATCAAAGGTAAATCAAAGGTCAATGAGAGTACAGTCCAGATGAGGAAAAGATTCAACATACCTACAGTTTCTTTAAGAACAACAACCTCCCTCCAAAAAAAAAAAAATAAAAAAATAATCGTTTCCAGAATATCTGTGTCGCGAAAAGTGATCCTTTCATTTTTTTTTTCATTATTTTCACCTAAAGCATATAGTAAAAAATTCGAAAAATAAAAGTATCATTTTTCTGTTTAAAATTCGAAAAATAAAAGTATCATTTTCCTGTTTGTCTAGACAACCTGCATTAAGAAAAGAGGGGAATTTTATGCTTCAATTATTATATATATATATATATTTACGGTATGTTGTTTTCACCTAAACTTAAACCAAACTCAAAAGGATAGAGTTTTATGGCAAAACCAAAACCAAAGTCTTTTTTCCAGTAGCGAGTACTGGGCAGGCTAGAGGTTATCTCATAAATGTATAACATAGTTTTTACGCCGGTCTATCAGAGTCTTGCACAACCCGCACTACGGCAGGCACATATTTGACGCTACCTGCGCGGATTTTGTTTTTATTTTTGGGAACAGATGGAGAAACACTGTGTTAATGGGATTACGAATTCTCGACCATTAACGCGGGTATACTCACACCCTACCCATGTTGCAGAAGCTATGGGGGTCCCCTTCACAATCTTACCAACTGCAGTGTTACATGGGGATTCCCCCTTCACACTCTGCAGGGTTGCATTTACGAGTTCGCTTGTTGAGGGACAAAGGAGATTAACAAGAGAAAGAGGGGGTCGTTTAGTCTACGTACCGAAATCCTACCTCTTCCACGTGGATCACCGCTCCCCATGTTTGTCTGTCCAACGCCTGCTCCTGTGATAAGTTTCGGTTGTTCATATCCCGCTTTACGGACTCGTCCCATATCAACTTCGGTCGGCCTCTGCGTTTGATCCTTCCTTCAGCACTAAAGTGAGAATATCACTTTTTGTGAAACAGATGGAATTTATGTGCTTTTCCTAATCACAAAATTGGTCAAAAAGACCAAAATCAACAATTCCTGGGTGAAAAAGACACTTAGGTTTTGATACTGTTTAAATAGCCAAAAATTAAAAAGATACTGTTTAAATTGACAAAAATTTAAAAATAGGCAGGATGTAACCGCTTCATCCTCGTCCATTTTTAAATATCTTTTTCATATTTTTATTTTACACAGGATGCATCCAGTTTCATCCTTGCTATTTTTTAAGTATAAGCCAGGATGAATCCAGTTTCATCCTTATTATTTTTTTTTGGCTATTTCACCCGTACTTTTTTTTTTACTCGTCCATTTGAACCGTGTTTTAAATTTTTTTGGACAAATGACCCATTTTCTCTTTCCTAATTCATAAACCAGAAAAATAGAAAACAACTTAGGCATCAGCCCAGCCCAGCAGGGTTCTTAAAATGGATTGAGATAAAGATTTGTTCTCTTTAAAAGAGTCCTCTGCCTCCTCCTCCTCCTCCTCTCTCCCTCCCTCCCTCCAAAACCTCCAATTGCGATTTCTTGAATCGCCGCTTCTCACTCACAGTAAGAAATCATGGCTGAAGAAGAAGAATTTCACGATGAAACGACTGTAATTCATTGCTACGAAAAGTTTCACTTGCACGGGTTTGAATCATCATCTCTAGCTAGTAATTCTTAATTATTTCGAAATTTTAGGTTTAATTTTTTGTTTTTTTTTGATCGAATTTTCGGTTTGTAATTCACAGATTACCAGTTCCAGAAGCTGGAAAAGTTCTAGGTTTAGTTGGACCAAATGGAATTGGTAAATCTACTGCTCTTAGATTGTTAGCAGGGACGCTGCAGCCTAATTTAGGTCGATACAAGGTAAATTTCTCTCAAATTGATGCTGGATTAGCTTGTTTCTTTTATATAAATTGATTCATCTCTCGATCTTAATCTCCATACACATTAGAAGGTTGAATTGAACAGTTCTAGTGCCCAATGTCGATATGAGTTCCTTAAGTATGCTTTGTATAATTTTAAATTTTGTCGATATGAGTTCCAATGTCGATACTAATAACTAGTGAATGTGATGATATTTTGTAGAACCCACCTGATTGGGAGGAAATATTGAGTTTTTTTCCTGAAGAGCAGCAGGGATATTACCTGGATCTCTTGGGTTATGACCTGCAGGTGTTATTTTCTTTCTTTTCGATACTGTGGTAGTATTTCAGAACTTTGTCATAGTCTTTCTCTGGAAAACAGTTATAAGTTTTTTCTTCTTTCTGATTTGTTGTTCAACAGGCATTGATTAAGCCTCAGAATCTGGATGACCTTCAAAAAACATTTAAAGGGAACGTTGGAAAATTGTTGGACCTGCATGATGAGAGAGGTGTGAAAGCCAAAATTTGCAGGGAACTAGAGCTTGATCAGTTATTGGGCCGAAATGTGAGTGATTTATCAGGTGGGGAGCTTCAAAGGTTTGCCATCGCAGTGGTTGCCATGCGTCATTCAGATGCTTTTATGTTTGACGAGCCATCCACACATCTTGATATCAAACAGAGGCACAGGGCTGCCCGGCTTCTTCGATCCTTGTGCACACCTCTAAGGTTTTGTTTCTTCTATTTCCTCTCCGTGATGCATGCATTATGTTGTTCATTCCCCACTATGAGGTGGAACTCTAACTCTATCCTTCTCCAGTTGTGTCATTGTTGCAGAGCACGACCTTAGCATTTTAGGTTACTTACCCGACATCATCTACGGCTTTGACGGGGTACCTGGAGCTTATGGAGCTGTAACCTGTCCCTATCCTGCTAAAGATGGAATCGATGCTTACATGGATGGATCTCTACCTCATAAGGCTACAAAACCATCACTTGATTTTAAGGTTGCTGAGGCCCCACAGGGAAGTGTACCGTCGCATGTAGGGTTTAAGTACCCTACGTTTGGTTCGTCTGTTCCAGGAGAATTTGAGCTTCGTATCATGGAGGCAGAGTTCGCTGATCCTCAGATTGTAGTTATGCTCGGTGAAAACGGGACAGGGAAGACGACATTTCTTCACTTGCTGGTACACCTTTTTTGATCCCTCTCTTGTTGTTTTTAGTTTCAACTTCCATGTCTATACTGTAGAGATGCACATTTATTCACATGCGCTATTCCTCTGTTAAAACGGCAGGCTGGATTCTTAAAACCTGACCGGTTGGACACTGCAATGCCTGCAATTACTGCGTCTTTCAAGCCACAAAATTTGCATCCAGTATTTCCTACTGCTCCTACTGTTAGAGCCTTGCTGCGTAAAAGAATTCGTGACTCATACATGCAACCTCAGTTTGTGTCAGATGTCATGGAACCACTCCAAGTTGATAAACTAATGGAAAAGCCGGTTAAGGAACTCTCGCTTGGAGAGCTCCAAAGAGTTGTATTATGTATCTGCCTAGGGAAGGTTTGCACTTTGCATTATCTCTTATCTATCTCTGAAAATTTAGGTATCAAAGACTTGTAATCCTTTGATGTTCAATTACCTGTTGTTATTCTTCATAACACAATTTCAAACAAGTCATATTGTGATTAAAGCAAGACCGATTCAATACCTTTGGTGTATGTTTAATGCAGCCTGCAGATGTATATCTGATAGACGAGCCAAGTGCTTATCTTGATTCTGAGCAACGGATTGTTGCCTCAAAAGTCATTAAGAGGTTTATCCACCAAGGGAAGAAGACTGCTTTTGTTGTCGAGCATGATATCACAATGGCGACTTATCTTGCTGATAGAGTCATTGTGTTTGACGGAACACCATCTGTTGACTGTACTGCCAATGCTCCTCAGTCTCCGTCGACAGGAATGGACCTTTTCCTATCTGTAAGTTCACCTTGGACATTTCTTCACCTTGTTTTCGGTTTATATCGTGTAAGATGTTTTTTCCCAGTTTAGAGAAGTTTTATCACCACTATAAAACAACCTGATGTTCTCGATTCAAAGGGAAAATGCTTTATCAACCACTAGTAACACTCACTGGATACATTTTTCACATGTGTGTTTGGTTGGTTTTCTCCCCTACAAGTCAGGAAATGCTTTTTCTGAGCTCAATACAGATTGGTCATTTGTCTAGCCAAATTGACTTAGTTATGAATTCCAATTCATTTCTCCTTTTTTTTTTTTTTTTTGAAGCGTAGGAAATTTCTCCTCTTCTTCCATTCTAGTTTTTACTCATTTGCATATTTGGTTGGTCTGAATATGTGCAGAAATTAGATATTACAATTAGACGGGATCCAGACAACTCCAAGCCTTGGATTAACGAGTTGGATCCACTGACCAAAACCCTTCTGGCTTTTAATCTTGCCTTGGTGAGTAGACGTAATAATATGTATTACAGAGGTTGCGGTTGTTTTGCTTTGCCAGTTGGATTTTTCTTTTTCATTTAGCTTTCTTGGGATGGTGAAATGTGGAGAGAATTCATGTTGTGGTACAAATATTTGATTTTTTTTTTCTTCAGGATGAGCGTTGAAGACTGTTGTGCTTCCGTGGAAGCTTGAGAACAGAGTGCATTTTACTTTCAGAGCGAGCTTTTAAGTCGTATGTACTTCTCATGAAAGTACTACACAATAAGGTAAGAAATGGGCCATGTGATTGTCTCACTATAACTAAAAAGTATGTTGCCGTTTTATTAGCAGGAAAAAAGCTGATCATTATAAACCACTAGTTTCGTTAAATACTTGTAAATAGAGACTAGTTTTTTCTTTCCTGTACTCATGTGAATACTTCAGTCTGGTTCTTAGGAATTTTCAGCGATGGTTTGTTTTCGTAACACGCTTCCATTGCTTGTACTAATTTTAGTTACACATATGATCAGATAGTTTGTGAATTATTATTAATCATACAGGAATTTCAAATTATCACTTAGAGTACCAGTGCACTTTAAACCTCTCTCAGACAGAGGTAGGAGCAGGAATTGAAACTGGCCCGGGATTGAACAGAGACTGGGTTTAAGCCCGGCCCTGATTCTGACCCTGGTCTCAGATAGAAACTTGAGCTCCAGCTGATTACTAAATACTGAGACCAGGGTACTTTAAAAAAAAAAAAAAAAAAAAAAGACCAGGGGCTGTTGATTGTAAGCTAGCAGTCCATATTCAAGCTTTCTTGGTTGGTTTTGATGAAAAATGTGATGATGAAAGTATTACGATGGGATTCAAAATTGGTTGGGTTGTTGATTGTGATGATAATATCTCTGCAAATTAGTACCAGATTCATTTCCCGGGCTTGAGAATGTGTGAGAGCTACTGTGTATGCAAGTAGCACCATATAGCTATCAGTCATTAAATTTAAGTTTTGTTAAATTACTATATATCTCCATAATCTTCGATTCTTGCCTCATAATAATGGCTCTGGAAAACATTAAAACATTCTTATCGTTGGGGTGACTGAAATCATACAAGAAGTACTACCTGTTTTTCTATTTTATTTTATTTCCTTCAATTCCTCCAAAAAAAAAAAAAAAAAAAAAAAAAAAAGTCTCAAGAATATTTGTGCCAAGAAAAGTGATTCTTTCATTTTTTTTTTTTTTTTATAATGTTTTCATCCAAACTTGTAGCAAACTAAATTCCAAAAGTGAAAATACGGTATCATTTAAATGGAGTTTTATGTTTCCACCGTTGCTGAAGCGAGAATATCATTTTTTCTAAAACGGATAAAATTATGGAGTTTCATAATTTATAAACCAGAAAATAGAAAACAACCTACAAGTATATGCATTAACCTAGCCCGGCCCAGCAGGGTTCTTAAAAAGGATTGAGAAAAGATACAGATTTGTTGTCACTTTAAAGAGTCCCCTCCTGCTCTCCCTCCCTCCAAAACCTCAATTCGGATTTCTTGAATCGCCGCTTATCACTCACAGTAAGAAGAAATCATGGCTGAAGAAGAAGAAGAAAAAGAAGAATTTCACGATGAAACGGCTGTAATTCATCGCTACGAAAAGTTTCACTTGCACGGGTTTGAATCATCATCTCTAGCTAGTAATTGTCAATTATTAGGTTTAGTTTTTGTTTCTTGATTGAATTTTGGGTTTGTTTTATTAGGTTACCAGTTCCAGAAGCTGGAGAAGTTCTAGGTTTAGTCGGACCCAATGGAATTGGAAAATCTACTGCTCTCAGATTGTTGGCAGGGTCGTTGAAACCTAATTTAGGTCGATTCAAGGTAATTTTCTCTCAATCGACTGTGCAAAATTTAGGTTTAACCAAAATTGTTGCTGGATTAGCTTGTTTTCATTACATGTAAATTGATTCATCTTTTTTCTTAATCTCCATACACATATTTTAAGGTTGAATTGAACAGTTCTAGTGCCCAAAGTAATGCTCCCTCCGTTTCAGGAAAAGTGATACATTTGCCTTCACTTTTCATTATTTGTCTAAAAATAGGGCAAATGTATCACTTTTCCTGAAACGGAGGGAGTAATTCTTTTAGTTTACTCCAATGTCTCATCTTGCTCCATACATTTTGTTCTAATCATACATACAGACTACACAGTGGTTCGGATATGAGTTCGCAAAGTATGATTTTGTATAATTTTTGGTTTTCAATGTTGTTATGACTTCATTTGTGCACAAGATACTGATAACTAGTGAATTTGATGTTTTATAGAACCCACCTGATTGGGAGGAAATATAGAGTTCTTTCATAGAAGAGCAGCAGGGATATTACCTCGATCTCTTGGGTTATCATCTGCAGGTGTTATTTTCTTTCTTTTCAATATAATTTATTTATTGTTCGTTCTGATTTGTTGTTCATCAGGCATTAATTAAGCCTCAGAATCTGGATGAAACTCGTAAAGCATTTAAAGGGAATGTTGGACAATTGTTGGACCTAAATGACAAGAGACGGGTGAAAGATGAAATTTGTCGCAATCTTGAGCTTAATCATCTATTGGATCGAAATGTGAGTGATTTATCAGGCGGGGAGTTGCAAAGGTTTATCATTGCTGTGCTATCTATGCGTGACCCCTGCGCTTACATGTTTGACGAGCCATCAACACATCTTGATGTTAAACAGAGGCATAAGGCTGCTCGGGTTATTCGATCATTGTGCACACCAACGAGGTTTTGTTTGTTCTATTTTTTTCTCTCATGATGCATTACTTTTTCAGTTGTGTGATTGTTGCGGAGCATGACCTTAGTGTTTTAGGTTACTTATCCGACATCATTTACTGCTTATACGGGGTACCTGGAGCTTATGGAGTTGTAACCCATCCATATCCTGTTAAAGATGGGCTTAATGCTTACATGGATGGATCTCTCCCTTCTAAGACTACAAAACCTCGCCCAGAATCACTTGACTTCATGGTTTCTGAGACCCCACAGGAGTGTGTAGAGTCACATGCAGGGTTTAAGTACCCTATGTTTGGTATGTCGATTCCAGGAGCATTTAAGCTTCATGTCATGGAGGGAGAGTTCTCTGATCCTCAGATTGTAGTTATGCTCAGTGAAAACGGGACAAGAAAGACGACATTTCTACACCCGCTAGTACACCTTTTTGGATCCCTCTCTTGTTGTTTTTAGTTTCAACTTCCATGTCTACACTATAGAGATGCATATTTATTCACATGCGCTAGTCTTCTGTTAAAATGGCAGGCTGGATTCTTGAAACCTGACCAGTTGGACACCAAATGCTCCTCAGTCTCTGTTGTCAGGAATGAACCTTTTCCTATCTGTAAGTGAGTTTTAGCTAATCAATTCGTTTGGACATTTCTTCAGTTTGAATCGACATTGTCATCATGTTTTAAGTTTATATTACGTAAAAAGTTTCACAGTATCTTCAATTTAGGTTGTGTTCTAGATTGAAAGAGAAACAATAGTATTTCATTTGGTAGCCTTTGTACAGCCGTTAGTAACACTGGATTCATCCCGCTGATTCTTCCCATGTGAATTTGCTTTGTTTTCTCCCCTCTTGTTCGAACCAAGATAGAAAATGCTTTTTCTGACCTTAATACAGGGAAAGTAATCAGCCATTGTTTAGAATATATCTCATCTTCTTCATTGTAGTTTTACTCATTCACGTCGTATTTGGTTGGTCTGAATATGTACAACAAAGTTAGACGAGATCCAACCAACTTCAGGCCCTAGATTAACAAAAAGTTTCTGGGTCTTATTATTTACCTCGGCGACTAGGCGTTATATATATTACAGAAGGTGAGTTTGTCTTGCTTTGTGCTGTTTTTTCTTTTCTTGGCATGGTGAATCTGTAGCCAGAATTCATTTTGTGGTGCAATTTTTGAATTTTTTTTTTCCAGAGGGAGCTTTGAAGCCGAATGTAATTCTCATGGAAGTACAATCAATAAGGTAAGAAATGGTCATCTAATTAACTCACTATAACAAAGATGTTTCTGTTTTATGAACAGGACAAAAGCTGAAAATGGAGGTGGTCTTTGGATCTGATCGTTATGAACAACTAGTCTCGTCAAATACTTGTAAATAGAAACGAGGTTTTTCTTTCCTGTACTCAAGGCAATACTTCAGTCTGCTTCTTAGGTTTTTCTTCAAATATTGTTAGTGTACCTTATATCTGCCCGTTATTTGTTCGCTAAATTATGGGCTGATAAAAGGGATCCCCCTACGTTTATTTGCCTACATGTTCAGCAGGGTTGGCAGCAACCATTTCTACAAGAGTATCATTCCATGGAGTGTTCAGCAGCCATGACAAGGAATTGGTACTCTTGACATCTTTCACACAATGCAAACCCAAAATCAGATAACCAGTTATCCTAGTTTAACTAGTCCTAAGCAGCTGCACCCCAATTTAAGATATGATTGATTCGTTGAAATCTTGTAATCTGACAGAATGAGTTGTTACCAACTAAACTACACTTATTTGTGATCATTTTCTGTGACAATATGTTGAACTTATTGTCTTGATCAAATTGAAAACTATATTACCTGGCTGAATTTCTGACAGAGTCGCATAAATACGATCATGTAGGCACGTCTGGCGTATTTTACATATTTGGAACTAATTTAGCCTTGGGTAACAAAGTAGGATTTTGGTTAAAACTAGTCTAATACTTTTAAAAATAAGTGAACCCAATGAAACAAAAAACGGACAATCATATTTTCTCCCCAAAACAGAAAACCATTGTCCGTTATATTTCCTACAATTGGGAAGAGCTCGGGAAGAACCACTGCTCCCAGTCAGTCAAGTGTGAAGACTTTCATCAGTAGGACTTTAGCAGTAATTCTAACTTCCAAGCAGACGAACTATTCATCAACTTTATGGTTCAAAGTAATTTCCTCGGTCAGGCATTAACAATACAGTATAATTATTTAGAAATATTAGTTAAAACTTAAAAGCTCTTCGATTGTTTAACTAACAGGCGTGAAAAATCCAAATGCGTTTCGAACAATGCAGTACAGAAGCACGACGAACCACCAACAAAATTACAGCTAAGTTTCTCCATGATGCAACAACTGAGAAGACAATTCAATTATTTGCTTTGGTAAAGTAATTTTATTGCTTTTGTGGTGCAGGCTGAATGCAGTACAAAAGGTCGGTAGATTATCACCCGGTGATTTTTCTTTACAATTCAATGAATAATGCAACTGTGGTATGCAACATTCAGATGCCCTTAAAATGCTTAAATTGTAAAGGATGGAAGGCTTGAAAACTTATTACAGGTGAATTAATTTACAAGATGATACTAAGGAAATAAATTAAGAGATGCCAATTACTTAACCCTACTTGGTATTCTTGAACCATCATTAGTGTTAACTAGATTTTATGCCCGTGCTACGCACCGGGCGGACCCGCAAACCATCCAGCAACATTTTATTTTACCTTTTAAACATATTTTTGGTTTATGATGTGGATTTGCTTTGCCCCGTCCCGATGCATTTTTTATCTGGTATGGCTCGGCTTCGCCTCATCCCTCCCGGTGCATTTTTCATTTGGTGTGTCTCGGCTTCGCCTCGCCTGATCTCAAAGACGTTTTCATTTGTTGTGGCTCGGCTATGCCCCACCAGTCGCTTAAGATTTTTTATTTGGTGTGGTTGGGCCTCACCTCTGTCCCGATGCATTTTTGATTTAGTGTGGCTCGGCTTTGTCTCATCCAATTGAGACACATTTTCAAATCTAGATTCTTCTAGTTGTAGTGCAACTTCAGAACGCCATATACAGTTGGACATGGTTGAAAACAGTACCTAAATTATCAACACCAAAAAGGTATACAATACAATATTGGCAAAGCATGAGATAGATGCAAATTCATAAGAGATTCAAATTCATAAAGCCCTACCAAATTGTGAGTCCAAGAGATAAGGTCAAAGAAGACAAATGCATCAAGGTGGTATTTGACGACGTTTATCATATATTCATGAAGGTTAAACTATGTACAAAACTATATTAAAAATCGTAGTGAACTTTTTATCAATAATTATAAATACAGTAAATAAGATCTTTACGGAGAGTATTCTTCCATTAAATTAAATTGGTTACATGTATTTCTGGCAGTATACCTTCCTCCACGGACAATGGTTACCTAATTTTCTTTGAATGAAGATTATGCCGACATTCTTATGACAGCGCCGCGTATGTGTAGCTCGGCATGTTAAGGATTTATAACCCGCTGACATTTACATATACCAAACAGAAAATAGAATATTGGAAGATCTAATTCACTTTATTCATGCAATTTTGGTTACTACATTGATTGAAACGGAGGGTTTACATAGAGGTCTACCCACAAAACCTATACAAAAACTTCTAAAGCCATCAATCTTCCTCATCCGAAGACGATATCGACATCCAAGTACTCCGGTTATCCTCCGGGATTCTTTGCGCCAAGAAGTGATAGCTTGCATCGAACGCGAATGCTTCCCCTTTTCCTCCAAGTAGCGCGCTTTCACGACTTCATGCTACAAAAACACAAAAACAAACTTACATATGTTAGTGGTGTTTCATTGGAAGATAAAACAACATGGGTTGCGTAAAAAAAACCACAAAATTGCTTACAAATTGTGCAATGGACAAGGTGAAGGGGCGAGTGTTAAAAATCCGAGGTTGGAGAGCCAAAAAGCAAGTATCGCGTTTTCGATGACTAGGTGCCTTTCGTGGACTTGTTGAATACTTCTTCCATTAGGATTTCCAAACTGCTAAAATTTGTTGTGTACCCTAGCCCAAAAGGTCGTGAATCCTCCCTTTCAAAAGATTGACGTCTAAGTCGATTTTCCGCATACCATGCTTTGGTGATTGCCAAATCTTCATTTGAATCAAATGAAGTCATTGTTGTTTAGCTATTGGGTGAGTTTGATGGATTGTATGATGATATGAGCTTTGGAGAGTACATGAAACTATTTGTATGTTGTTTTGTAGAGAGAATTAGTGTATTTATATGATGGTGTCCAAATTTGGCCGTTATAGTGCCCAAGTACAAGTCAATCAATGAAATTGTACTTGCCAAAAATTTGAATTTTGAATTCACTTGGTAGCGATTATTTTTTCTCAAGATGTCTATCGCTATGACACTATTTAATGGTATAAATTTAAAACCATGCCGGCAAGTTACGATGGTTTTGGCATCGAGAAATCATTTTCTTTTCACAATACGCCGGCAATATATTTTGAAGTTTTACTGCCGGCTATGATATGGTCGGAAGGGTATAAATTTAAAACCATGCCGGCGTTATGATGGTTTTGGCATCAGGAGAAGTTATTTTCTGTAACAAAATGTCGGCGTATTCGAAACATAATACACCGCTTACATACCGTATATTCGCGCTTGGTAATGATCGACTCACTTGCCGACCCCGGCATGCAAGCATTTTCCGCCGACAGGCCAGGGAGTCCGACACTTAAAAACCTTGCCGCCTACTCGGTATGGTCGGCATGGTGAATTAAAAGAACCTTACCGGCTGTTTGTCTTGAAACTTTTATGTAGCTAAACAAAACTTTCATTCAACAATTAGAAATCAAACACTTGTTGTCCAAAATAAGAAAACATGTCCCATAAACCTTAAAAAACCATTTGTCCAACCATTAACCTTGACATTTGTCCAACCCAACATAAAGAAATAAACTAGAGATTGCATTCATTCACCACGAGCACGACCACGACCACGACCTCGGCCCGTTTAGGAACACCAAAGACTACTACTACCTTCACCACCACGACCACTACGAGCCCTCTTTTTGTCAAGATTCATCTTGGCTTGTGCTTCCCTCCCCGGCCTTTTCTTCCCTCCTTACTTCACCTCAAACTTGCTTGAACATTTCATGGGCATCTTCATTGTCAATATTGCTAGCATAGTGAATGTACTTGGTTTGCTCTTCAATCGACAAAGGCTCTCCTCTTTCTCTCGCGCAACACAACAACTTCACAAAGGTCTTCAAATGCCCTTCTATTTTCGGTTAAACAACAAACAATTAATAGAATTATTCGATAATGTAATCTTAAAACAAAGAAGAGCTACTCCAAAATACTTACAAGAAAGTTAGGAACTGTTGTTGAGTCATTCGATGCCATCTTCCTCTTACGAGCCAATTGTTCACCAGTCATTTCCCTAATCACAAGAGACGAGCCCAACCCAAGTACCACGACATGTATCTCTCCCGAGCTTCATGACCTTTCTATTACCTCGTCCAAAAGACTAGTATCGACTTTACGGTCAAGTCTTTCGTTCCAATGTCCTAGAGTTGGGGGTGGAGCGTGCGACGTTAATAGTTTTTTGGGATGTGCTGCATCCTCCCTTAACACTTTAAAGAAAGGCTCAAGATCGAAATGGGGTTCTTCTTGGACGTAACCCAATTGTCGCATTACCCGTGTGGATCGTACATTGAAAATCCATGGGAGAACAACAAGGGTCCGTAGTATAATGCAACATCATCTCTTCTTTGGATTAAACCTTGATTTCTAGCATCTCGGTAAGGATCAAATATTACCTCATCCGTGCAGTCAATTTGTCCAAGGCGATTCGCACGTTAATAAGAAGTCGCAGATATCCTTTTCCCCCGAGCACCCTTAAACTCGTATCTTTGCGCTCTTGGCTTATCAATCGCAAGCTTTTCATTCACTTTGACGTGGGTTGGTTTTCACCAAAGTAGGGAAGTGCTCATATATCCAAACCTATGCAAACACAAAGTTTAGTAAGAATCAAACATTACAAGCATTTGGCAAATATAAATGATTTAGACAATACAATTACCTGGAAGAGACATATGTTTCCGTTAACTTGCGCAGATGAGTGCCCTTGAAGCCTTTGTCAAATCATTGTTCAAGAAGGCGACCACCGCAGCACCCCAAGAATACTCATGCATCTTATCTAAGGGATCCAAGTAGTTGCAAATAACTCAAGGCGTCGACCAAGCTTCCGAACTCGTCTGGGAAGATGCATCTGCCCGTAACGTATAGAAAATAAGCCGACGCGGTAGCATTGATTCGCACCTGGGTTCACCCTTCCTTCCACATCAAAGATTTTCTTGGTCCTGCATAATGTATCCCTCACCTTCTTCGATTAAACTTCTTGCTTAGATTACCATCCTTCATCGCAAGCATAGACTCGCCTTAATCTCGATCCCAAACCGAACAAAGTGTTGGTCAATTTGAAGATATCCTCCCAAGAAATGTTATTATCGAAGCCCTCACCGACCGCTTTTCCTCAACCTCGAGGCCTAGAATTTGATGAGCATCATCGGGAGTTATCGCCATCTCACCGAATGAGAATAACATTGATCGGTCTCTCCGTAGAACCTCTCACGGCACGCATACATGGTAACTCTATCATACTCAACATTCGAACTCTCCACCGCAGTGCAACAACCGGAGTTCTTGACAATCACTTTCACCTCCTCACATTCATCCTCAAGATCCCAAGTCTTAGTCACTTGAACATGAAGCTTGACGCCTCATGAGACGGATAGCATGCTTGTGATCCTAAATACCAAAAACACAAAATGAAAAGAAATACAAATACTTGACACAAATTTAAGATAGTTACACACTTAAATGAAAAACAAAGACGGATTGAGATTACTTACGATAGTATTTTGGATTTCACATGCCCACGAGTCTTTGTATCCAAAAAGAACACGTCCACCATCTTCTCAGGGTCCCCCTGGGAAGCTCGTTTGGTTTCAATTTAATCTTCAATTCGAGGGAGGCATGTGGGAATTAGCCGGTTTAGTGATAACCCTTTTCTTCTTCCCGGTTGCACTAGTACTTGCAGACTTGGGTTTTGTTCCCCAACTTCTTCTTCTTCTTCTTCTTCCACTGCCTCTTCAACAATTTCATCTCCTCTACCCTTACCTTTATCTCCATTACCATCATCATCATCATCATTACCTCCTCCAACATTAGGCATGTCTTGATCACCATCATCATCATCATCATCATTGTTCCCTCCTCCAAAGAATTCTCTGAGTTCTTTCATCAACATCATCATCCTCACCTCTTCTACCAGATGGAATTGATTGGTCTTCATCTGGAGTCTCGTCTGAATCACTGGGTTCCGATGGTGGTTGATAATCATCATTCGGCACACGAATCTTTGTCGTTCCCGCCACAACGTATGCCCCTCGATGTCTTGAAGTCAAGAGTTTTTCACCAACACGAGGAGGTCTTGAAGGAGGACTAAGAGCTTTCGAGCTTTCTTGTTTGCCTTTTTGCAACCCGAACAAGAACAATTAAGAAAAAAACATAAGTCTAAGGCTCAACATATATAACCATTCCTACGACTAAGGTCTAAGGGTCGATATCTAAACATCAAGCCAGGCTAAACAAGGGTCTGGAGGGTTTTATTCCAATAACCTGCCGCTTTTAACAACTATGGTCAAGTTTTCAACTACAAACGCCGACAACGTATATAATAAAAACAACACCGCTAACATAACGCCGCGTTGTATTATTTAGATACCATTCCGACATTTATCATTCAAGGCATCGGAGACGCTAAAAAATCAAATCCCGCCTAAGCAAGTTTAAAATTTTTAACCAACCCGCTTAAAAAATAAAATTTTCACGCCGTAAGAAGATTATAAAGTTGAATAACATCCCGACCCCCGTGAAAGCAATTTAAAAAACTAAACCGCCGCATGATATTCAACCAACGAGCATCCCTAAAGGAACACTAAATATGAAATCCCGGCAGGTCGTGAAACAAACACATCACGGCGAAATAACCGCAAATTCAAATATTCGATTTTTCTCACCTAATTTGACATGCAAACATGAAATCAAGTACTAGAGTGAGTTTAAGTAGGCCCTTACTTTCTTAATCGCACCATTTCTTCGTTTTGAGCTAGTTCAATCTCTTCTTCTTCGACGGTTTTTTTTCTTCTCTTTTGTTGAACTAATTTTGCAATTTCAGGGTTGTATTGATTGGGTTTGCGATTGGCGCCTTTCATACGAGTTCCCTTACGCCTGGTGGTTCCATTGTTGAAGATTACTTAGTTTTTAATCGACGATGTTAACGAATTAATCGACGAGTTTTGGTGGTGGTGGTGGGGAAGGAGCCGGTGTGGTTGGTTATGGAAGAGAAGAAGAGAAGAAGGAAGATGTAAATAAAAAAAACTGATTATGGTAATAGAATTATAAAGGTCAAGGGTAGTATTGTAACTTCAACCAAATTTGACCTCCCCCTAGTAAGGTCACATGTCCACTTAAAATTGGGTATACCCCAATTAGTTTTGGTATACCCCAATCTCGCCAGGTAAATTTTGACCCCAAAATAGTTCACAGCCTATGCATTCAGGCCGGTACCCACCACTGACCACTGGTCCTAAAGTGTTCACCATTTAAGACCTGGGTTTAGATATCTGCCACATAGGGATGTCAAAACTTTGCGTGAAAATAAGTAATTTCTCGAAAATGATTTACATCCCGGGGGCTCAATCCCGCGGGTTGTACCGAGTGACACATGAATGGGACCAACACTAAACCTAATCGCCTACAAATCCGCCCGGTCAAGAGGACCCTCATTTTTCTCTCTTGCGGTATAACCCACGGGATCTAACCCGGGGTGGGTATCCCTTCCCGAAATTTGTAGCTTCCAACCCGACAAACTATTCATCAACTTTATAGTTGAAAGTAATTCCCGGAAATCACAGTACAATTATTTGGAAACTTAGGTAAGAGCTGTTGGATTGGGAAACCGACAAGCATTAAAAATCACAGAAATACGACCAACCAACAGCAAAATTTCACGATGACAGCTCAGTATCTCCAGAATGCAACAAGTGATGAGAAGACAATTCATTTATTTGCTTTGGTTTAATAATTTTATTATTTTTATGGTGCAGGCTGAATGCAGTACAAATTGAACGGTGAAAATTCATGTCAGTTTTTTGTTTCACAACATGGATTATTGAAATCAAATACCTTGTTTGGTTTTAATTCATAATCGGTAATTCAGATTCTTTCATACCATAGTTAAAACTCAACAAGGTTTCTAGGAAGAAATTACTTAAGAAACGGGTAACAACTAACAAGAATACAAGATATATAGTCTATTGATGATATATGCCGAGTACACTTATTATCCTTGCACTTTTAGGGGCGTAAAAGAATTAGGGGCGACTTTTTATTCCCAACCCATATACACCGTTAAGGGATGTCCAAAAACGCGAGAATACGTTAATGCCCTTACACACCGGAAGCTATTTTGTTCCCGATTATAACAACGCAATCGAAGCTTAGTAACTATGTTATACTACCGATTATTATCGATTTTGTGCCAAACTCGCATCCTGGCTTCTATGACAATCGGAAGGGAAATAACCTCACGAGACTACCGATTATAGTAGCTCATAAATTCCCAAAATTGGTGATTTCACAAGAAAGAAATTTGGGGCAACCAGTATAATCTAAGTCTTATTAACTACCGATTATTCTAGTTCCCAAATTCGAAAAATGACAATTAAAAAACTAAATTTGGGAATCGTATAATCGGTAGGTTATTAGCTACCGATTATACTCCAACTACAAAAAATTTTATGAAATCGGAAGTTTTAATTGTTGATCGACTACCGATTATACTCCAACGCTAGTTCGTTCAAAATAAACTAGCCGTGCCTCGAAAAACCAAACACAATCGGTAGATAATACATATTGACAAACCTCCGATTATGTTGAAGTAACCGTTTTTTTTTAAAAACTAGCCGTTGGGTACTTTTTTGCTATAAATAGAGACCTATCTCTACCAAACTTATTCACCCATCACATTCAATCTTCCTAAATCAGTCACCCATCACTTTGAATCACCAAAATGGCTACAACTCCGTTCAATAATATAGAAGATGTTGCTATTGTCGAGCACACACCACTCTCACAAAGCACTCCGAGGAAGCGCAATGGGTGATCGATAACGAAGACCCAACAAGAGGGCCTTACTTTGGGGATGATCAAAACACCAATGCTTGGTGGAAACGGGTGTTTAAGGTTTTAAAGCACTAAGCGGAAATCGTTATAGGAGGACGCTCCCCGTTGTAAGGGAAAGGTACGCATATTTATACAATGAATGCGTCTTCGAGAGAAACGAATTGAAAGCTCGTAAGGACGCTTATGCCAAACGAAGACCGAATGAGTAGAGTAAGTTTGTGAATCAATAGGCCTCTTATCAAAAATTCTTTATTTGGTTATGATTATTCAACAACGCTAACTTATTTTAAAATTGTTTTCCCAAGTATACTTTGGGTGGGAGCCAATACGAATTAAGGTACGGTCATGAGTTTACTCGCACCGAGGACCGCTACACTCTCTTGGAGGAAGTTGAATGGCAATTCGCCCAATATAATTAAACTCGTAGAGAATCCCTAGGCGATGTATTGAACAATTTTATGTGTTTTACTTCTATTTTATTTCAACTACATGTATGTTTTTTCGATTCAATAAAATGAGTGACTTCAAATCTTTGGTTCAATTTTAGCCTGGTGTGGAAATAAGAATTTTAGAAAAACTCATTTAGGGGCAACCTATAATCGGTAGGTTTTGGAACCTATCTTCCGTACGATTATGGCTACATCCAAATCACGAACCACATGGTTAGGCCCGGCCTTGTACCCTCTTAACCTATGGATTCTCGCAAGGGTTCGATCCGGGGCTCCTTACAATCGGTAGTTTATTAAGTTGAGTAGACTACCGATTATGGTAGATTTCAAATTTCCTACAATGAATGATTTTACAAAAAACTAATTTTGGGGCAACCTATAATCGAGAGGTTGGGTAACCTATTTGGCTTCCGATTATGGCTAAATCCAAATCACGAACCACATGGTTATGGTCGGCTCTGCACCCCTCAAAACCTAGGGAATTTGGCCAATGCTCAATTTGGGGCTTCCAATAATCGGTAGGTTATAAGTAACCATTTCTACCGATTTTGGGCTACTCAACAATCGGTAGCTAATGAGGTGGTATTACTCAAAAAAATTTGTTCTCTGTAACCAACCAACACCATAATCGGAAAGTAATTGAGCGCATTTACTACCGAATATTTGTAATCGGATGTTTGTGGTTTCGTTAATGTCCGATTATTATACTAAAAACAACTATGGTTTTACAGTAACCAAACAACACCATAATCGGAGAGGGTCTCAGTAATATATTGAACTCCAGATTATGGTTCCATCCAAATCACGAACCACATGGTTATGCACGGCTCTGTCACTCAAAACCTATGGAATTTGGCAAGGGTTCGATCCGGGGCTCCTTATAATCGGTAGGTTTTTAAGTTGTTAACTCTACCGATTATGGTATATTTCAAAATTCATCACATGAATGATTTTAGAAAAACTCATTTTGGGGCAACCCATAATCGGATGGGTTGGTAATATATTTAACTCCCGATTATGGTTTTGCATCCAAAAACGCAAACCAAGTGGTTAAAAATTTGTTCGTGTGCACTCAAAACCCATGAAATATGGCAAAGGTTGGATCCGGGGCTCGTTATAATCGGTGGGCTATATAATTATATACCCTACCGATTATGGTATATTTCAAAATTCATTACGTGAAGGATTATAGAAAAAACTAAATTTGGGGCAACTTATAATTGGTAGTTTATGTAACATATTAGGCTTCCGATTATGGCTACATCCACACTCAAGCAAAGTGGTTATGGTTGGCTCCGCACCTCTCAAAACCAATGGAATTTGCCAAGGTCGAATATGGGCCTCCTTTATAATCGGTAGTCTTACAAGTTGGATAAGCTCTACCAGAATATAAAAGGGATTATTGGCCGAAGTATCTACACAACAATCGGTAGGCATAGTTTTAATTTAACCTACCGATTCACCTTTAACCTACCGATTATGGTGTTGGCTACGATTATATAAGGGCATATTGGCCATTTGAAAAATCGAAGATAAGGGGTAGCTTAGATTTACGTTTAAGTGACCTTTTTGTCTTTTAGTGTATGCCCTAATTCTTTCAGGTCGCCTTAAAAGTGCTGTATTATTATGCACCAAAATTGGGCATTAGTTATGGTTCAAATTAAGTGCCTCACTAACAAATGGAGTGTAGAATGTGATTTCAGAAGCAGTAATATATGTCAAATTTTGTGTACAGTGAATGAATTAAAGTATGAATGGACTACACATACTGACTTGACAATAACAAGACTACTATTGGCCCATGTGCCCTTTGATAAATGATACCAGAAGGTGTACGTGTACGTATGGTTGAAAGAAGTCACAGGGTACGATAGTTATGGCCAAACATTCATTTAATTAAGCTGCATATATTTGAAATTCACCATACTGCAAAGTATTCATCAAAGAAAAACTTAGGGAATTTAGATAAAGTACCCCCGTTTTTTTAAACTCATAAAATTAATGCCCCCGTTTTACTGTATGTTAGAGCATAATAATATCAGTGAAAGTTGGTCCGATCGGTCTTTATTTTTCTGGCACAGCACAGCACGACACGCCATTTAACACATCACAGCACAACACTTTTGTATCTTTGACAGCCCAGCCCAGCATGCACCACGCTAAGCACGTGACTTTATGGGCTGGGCTGTGCCGGGCCGGCACGTTTTACCCCTCTACTAATAATGTCATTGATGTTTTAATATACTTGCATCAATTGTTGCTGCTGTGGGTATGCGCTTACCCATTCATCAATAGTGGGCAGATTTGAAGCCAATTATTAATTATTCCAATTTTTCAGTTTTACTGCATGTTAGAGCATAATGATATCAGTGAAAGTTGGTCGTATCGGTCATAATCCAAATTTCTACTCATAATCATGGCTATCATTACATTGGCATCATCTTTTGTAATTGATCAACTTATCTTCATGAGTAAATGGTAGACAAATTTTTTTCTCCACTCATTTTTGTCTGCCAATACCAGTACTGGACCCATTCACCGACTTTATATTGGTGGAAAATAGACATGGTATAGCATAGGGGCACCCATGCATGGACCCGTTCGACCAACAGCAAGAAATATACGAATGCGCTTGCATTTACATAATGCAGTGCAAAAGTACAACAAACCAACGGGTCGAATGACATGAAGTAGAAAAATGCATTCACATTTGCGAAATGTAGAGCAGAAGTATAACATAAACATAAACATAAACATAAACAGTGATTATAGAAAAATGCCAATTCGACTATTCGAGAGGAAGACACAAACTCCACCGACGAATTTTCCACCAATCTTCATCTTTAATATAAATAAACTAGAATAAATTGATTTTATCCAATAAATAATTTTGGCGCGACCCATTGAGTTGATCATTCACTTCAAAAAAGTGAAGCAATCCAATAAATATTTTTGTCTCTTAATGATTTCATTGTTTGTGTAGTGCTGATTAATTGGCAATACAGAAGGAATGGGGAAAATCGAAATCATCCGTTAGAAAGAAATCGCGAAGTGGTGCGACCATAACCAAAGAAGCGAAAGATCAAAAAAAAAGCTAAAAATTTTGATTTCTTTCTCTGTCACGTGACACTACGGTGCATTAAAACCCATCAGCGTAGTTTCAAACTACGCCCCATTTTTTCTTTTTTTTGTTATGGAGCGTAACTCAAAGTTACGCCCCATCATCAGGCGCAATCAACTCGTCCCGCTCCATCAGGCGCAATCAACTCGTCCCGCTCCATCAGGCGCAATCCCAGACTACGCCCAATTTCTTTTTTTTTTTTTTTTTTTTTTTTTTTTGTTATGGGGCGTAACTCAAAGTTACGCCCATCATCAGCGCAATCCCAACACCCCGCTCCATCAACGTAACTTTAAATTACGCCTGACTAAAACCAAACTAAAGACCAAATTTGGTTTGGTTTTTGGTTTTACTCTGGTCTTTGATCTTTACTCCTTCTCCACTGCGTCTGGTTTTTGGACCAAAATTTTAGTTTTGGTCTTCCACTGTGGATGCTCTTAAGCACGATCAATAAGTAGATTCTATGAATAATGCCAGAGACACTAGTTGCAAAACTATTGAGATGTTTTTAGAATGCTTGAATCAGCATATCTTGGGTCAATCAAATTGTGCTTAGTTTTGGTTTTGCTTCAAGCAGTTTATTTTCTCACTAAACGAAGATCTCTGTTTTGATAAAAAGGTTAAATCTATTAATATTAGAAAATATATTGTACATCAGGTAAGTAGTTTCTTGCTTATTTGAAAACACTACATAAAATCTTTGACTCTTGAATTCATTGTTTTAGATATGTTGAAGATTTTGAATTCTCTCTGCCTTTGCCATGGATTTTACTGCGTTATTATGTTTCCTGTTAATATACTAAACCGTTGCAGGAGGTAGATTTTCGAAAACTGTGTGATTGTATTTTCTGCTTTCCATCGGATTTTCATGTTCTTGTTTGTTTGTTACTGGTAATTATTCGTTAGATGGAGCTCATTGGGTCTGATTCTTCTCTTTGTTAATTAACAGGAAATGATATTCAGCTCTCCACTTAGAGCTCTATTCACCACTCAATGCTAGGTGTCACAACAGTAGTGGTTCAGGGCTATTCAGCCAGGACCTACCATTGGGTAAAAGGGTTCACCATTTGAAAGATGTAGGGTTTAGATTTTGTTGAGCTGTGAGTAGAGTGGTGTTTTAGAGCCGTGAATAGCACCACCGTTAATTAACTATCTTTTTCTTTAAAGTAAAGACTTCTGGCCCATGTGCCATCTATTATTGATCATCGTGGCATCCAATAATAATCAGGGCTAAATTGGGTCCCCGAAAACTAATGGGATTTTTTAAAAAATGCCCATGTGAGGAAATGCAATTAAGAAAATGCCCACATTTTTTTCATTATATATTATATGCCCATCACGTTAACAATTCCGTTAGGGTTCACCAAATTAGTCAAACATCATTTACTTGGTCAATTTTTGATGTTGCAATTACCGAAGTATCCTCAAAATCCACATATACACCAACTTTCTCGACCCCGACTCTTTTGTCTTCCATTTCTTCTCCGCCTCCTCTTCCTTCTTCACTGGCTAAATATATTTTCAAAATTTTGTTATTGAATGATTAAATAAGAAGAAGAAATGATTTTGGGTTGATGAATTAAGACTTGTATTGTTGTTATCAGTTGATTTCATACAACAATTAGGGTTCTTGGATGAAAAAAGTGAAATTGAAGCAGTAATCAATGGGGTTTTTGCTATTTTTGTCCAGTAAATTGAATCTCTGTTACAGGTAAGAATTCGTTTCTTTTGAATTTTCTGATTGTTAAATTGATTGATTCATTTATAATTAGGGTTATCTTTTTCCATCCTAAGATCTTTACTCTCTTCAAATATGCAATGTTCGAATTCTTTTGGATTTCAGATACCAAACGTGACTTTAATCATGAAAGGTGGAAGCCAGTTTAATGTTTCTGGTCCAATATCTCTATTCACTAATGGGGTATCACATCACATCAGACTCTTTAAGCTGTCTGTTATAAATACACCAAATACTCAATTTCTTCTAATTCGCCGACGCTACGGCATATTGGAGATTTTGGGGATTTTTCAATTCATAGCTTAATCTCGTATGTATAACTTAATTTCGTAAATTAACAAAAACCAAATGAATGATTTTTATTACTTATTGAGCTTAGTCGTTGCATGTGAAAGTTCTAATCTCGATGAAGGAATTTTGATTTTGATAGATGATAAAAATGTAATTGCATCTGTGTACAATATTTAGGATTCACATATGTGGGTTTTGATGGGAGTGCATCACATGTGAACCTGGTGATAGGATTGCTTGTGTATAGTTTCAATTTTAATTTTAATTTGGAATGGTGATTGTTTTTCTTTTTCATGGATTCACAGCTTAGTTTTGACTCGACGGTCGATACTGAGTTCCGTTTTTAACTCAGTTCAATCTGCTAACTCGTTTAAATCTAAGTCACACTGTTAAGGGGCTTAAATGTCTTTTCGCTTGAGCTGATTTATGCCACCTATACAATAACGGCCGTTAACCGTTTTCTCAATAAAACGGGATGGAAAAGGTCAAGATATGGGCATTAAATAAATAATGAAAAAAACGTGGGCATTTTTTTAAATGCATTTCCCCACATGGGCATTTTATAAAAAACCCCAAAACTAATTAGGGACCTCACACTAGAAGACAAAAAAGGTCACCCAAACTTAATTTGAGTCACCCTTATCCAAATATTTTGGTAAGGACTAATATGCCCTTACTTAATTAGTGATAATTTTACTTACTTAGTGTTAATTTTGCTTAATTTGACTTTAATCTTTTTTTTTTCCTTCAAATTTTCTGATTGCATTTTTTTTTTTTTTTTCTTTTTTTTCCCAGACTTGTATGAAAAGTCGTTAGGTAGTGATGTGTTTCAATGATGACTCTTAACAGTCGTTAAAGTTTCAAAGCGACTGTCGTTACTGTTTAAAAATTGTTTCTTGACGATTCTAAACAGTCGTTAATGCTTATAAATACAACCATGACGACCCTTTAAGGACCCTTCGAACAAGATAACGACTCTTTATAAGCATTAACGACGGTTTAGAGTCGTCAAGAAACAATGACAACTCATGAGGGTCGTTTTTGAAACAGTAACGACTCTTGAGGTTCGTTTTTGAAACGGTAACGACTCTTGAGGGTCGTTTTTGAAACATTTCAATACCATGACGACTCTACCAAATTTGGTGACGATTCTCCAATACACAATGACGATCCTTCCATTTTTTTGGACAGAGATATAGTTTTTGGTCATAAAGAGTCGTTAGTGTATAAAAAGGGGTCGTCAAACACAGAAAAAGGGTCGTTATCTCCTACACCTTAGACATCAACGATTTTTCATACAATTAACATGCAGATGAAAAATCGTTAGGGTCTATAATTATTGATGTTGACGACCCTTATTTTTCAGTTGTGACGGACAGTCGAGGGAGAAGGGAGGAGGGGACTGATTATTTTTTTTGGGTTTAAAAATGAAAATCAATTGGGGTTTAGAGTTAAGGGTTAATAGAATTTTTAGTTTTAGGTTTAGTAAATGGTAAAACAGTATTTTCACTATATTTTGGAGTGAAAATAGATTTTTTGGGGTGGAAATAAAATGGCTGAGGCCCTTAATTATTTACTAGGGTCCCCAGTTAAGCCCCGTTGATAATCGATTCCTTTTGCGTGGTTGAAATAAGTCACGAGGGCCGACATAAAGTAGGCAGACAATTATGGAGAAGACTCATTTCGAAATTATATATTTTACATTCATAAAAAAAAATTACCAGCTGCTCTCTACTAGTTCAGACCATGAGAAAGGAACAGATTCCAATAATGTGCTTTGGCTCTCATTGATTTCATTGTTATTGTGGTCCTGGTTGAATGACACGTCACAGTTCACTTTTGCTTTAAAAAGCAAAATATTATTTCTAAGAACATGGACTGTTCGAATCAAACCCGTCCTTCGGCTATAATTGACGATCTCATATTTTGAACTCGAATCTAATATACATACCACTTCATTTCATCTTAGCATATGTCACTTATTCAAATAACAAGTTGCATGTGAATGTCCCCTCATGTGCAGTCTTGTTGGGTCAAACACACATCGACATTGGATGTGGTGACATAGAGAAGGTGGTGTCATATTAGACTCATCACAATTGTTTGCTTTAGCCTCTAATGAAGTCTATATGCCTAACTAAACTTGAAAACCCACTTCCTAAGTATATCTAGGGTGAGCATGGGCCGATATGGACCGGTTTATTTTCTCATTAAACGAAAGTGAAAACTACAGGGAGACCCATTTTTCAGTTTTTCTCCACTGTAAAACCCACAGGTGGGAAAGTTCACGCGCGCACCCATTTTTGGTGAAAAAATTCCCCTGAAACCCATTATTTTCTAAAATCATGTCTTCCTGAGATTTCTGGAGTTGGAGATTTCCTGAAACCCTATAAACAGTTAAGAAGCACCATTCTCGTTTTGTTCATCAGAGAAAGCAAAAAGAGAAGAGACAGAGAGAATGGGTCGTTGAGAAATAGCGGTTCATGGAGGCGCTGTGTCGACCCTAACCTTCTTGCACAACGTCAAGATGAAGCCAAACAGCTTCTTACTCGTTGTATTAATTTAGAAATCTCTTCTCTTCAATCTTCTCTTTCTGCCATTGATGTTGTCGAACTCGTCGTAAGATTTTTCACTGCTCATGCTACTTTCTACGGCGGCAGTGATGCCTCCGGTACCATGGGTATGTACTAAAAATCTCAAACCCACTTCTGAAATTGCTCAATCTTATCATTTACAGCTCCAAACTGTTGCAAATTTCTAACTTTGGCTTGTTTTTTTGGTTTCTCAAACAGGTGGTGCTTGTGGGTATAGAAATCTGATGATGTGACTGAACCATTATAGAATTTGGATATGGAAGATGAATTCGCTTATGATGATGATGATGTGGCTGAACCATTAGAGCAAGACTATAGAAGAATGATTCGTCAGCAAGGCTATATGATTCGTCGTTCGGGCATCAGTATCCGAAGAGATGTACTGAAGACCTGAAAAGAAATATAAGTTGGTTATTTCTTTTTTCTCAGTCTTTGTATGTTCTGTGTAATGATTCTAATGAATTATATTTCCATTATGTTCCCCCCAAATGTTATATATTTCTTTCCCTTCAACTTTCTTATGACCGGGGGCTACTGCCCCCTGTACCCAATGCTTGACATAAGTAATCTTAGCTGAGCTGCAGCATTTCTGGGCAACCTAAAAATCTTTGCTAAATGGTATAAACCCAAGTAAAGAGCAACTCCTGGGAAGAAAAGTTCAGAGCTAAAACGGTTATGTAGTCCAGAAAACGGTTGCATAACACATTATGCAAAGAACTTTTTGTCACTGTTGAAACCAACTAAAACAAAGACTGCATAACTTGTCATGCACTTACACAATATCTCGCATAACATGTTATGCGATGTGAATGGATGCATAACTGTTGTTATGCATCCGAAAATATGGTATAATGCATTATGCATCGAGAAAATTATATCTCGCATATAACATGTTATGCGATCCTAAAAATGGATGCATAACTTTGTTATGCATCTGAAAATATGGTTGCATAATGCATTATGCATCGAGAAAATTGTTGCACAATCTTTTATGCATCGAGAAAATAGATGCATAATGCATTATGCATCAATTTTGTATGTAGTTACGCACTAATACAATGGTAACATAACTTGTTATATATGCATAATTTGTTATGCAATCGAGAAAATGGTTGCATAATTTGTTATGCGTCTGCATAATGCGTTATGCATCCTTTTTGGTGGTCGTGATAATGGTTTATGTATCAAGTTTTCGAAAATTTTGCCTAAAACGATGATCACCTCCGATTTTTTTCATGAAAAACACAAATTTGATATTGTTGTTTGTACTTTTCGTTGCGTAGCTCTCTTTAAAAGATTTCCAACCATATAAAATTTGTAAATTTCAAGGCGCGGATTTTTATATATGTTATGTCCAAGTTGCGTTTATCAATTATCTTTTTCGATCATAACTCGTCACGCAGGATCATAATCCGTCAATGCAGAAGTTTTTAATAATTTAATATAATTATGGGTGTCGCGATATTCAAAATTAATTGTGGGCTTGACAATGAGAATATTATTTTTTTTGGGTCTCCCCCTAATTTTCCCCGAAAATCTTTGTTTTGATGACAAGATTAAATCTATTAAAATTAGAAATATATTGAACATCAGGTAAGTAGTTTCTTGCTTATTTGAAAACACTACATAAAATCTTACAGTCTTGAATTCTTTGTTTTAAATATGTTGATGATTTTGAATTATCCATGCCTTTGCCATGGATTCTGCCGCGTTATTACGTTTCCTGTTAATATACTAAACCATTGCAGGAGGTAGATTTTCGAAAACTGTGTGATTTTATTTTCTGCTTTCCACCGAATTTCCATTTTTTCTTGTTTGTTGTTGGTAATTATTCGTTAGATGGAGCTCATTGGATCCGATTCTTTTTCCTTCAAAGTAAAGATTCTTGGCCCATGTGCCATCTATTATTGATCATTGTGGCATTCACTAAGCCTTTGATAATTGATTCCTTTTGCGTGGTTGAAATAAGTCACGAGGGCAACATAAAGTAATTATGGAGAAGACTCATTTCAAAATTATATATTTTCGACATTCATAATACTAGAAACTATATCCATCAGAAAAAAACTTAATAACCATCTGCTCTCTACTATCTCATCATCTTCATATCTTCACTATCTTTCTCTATCTGTTTGAAAGCAAAGAAAAAATAAAAAAAAATCATAATCTTTTTTCTGTGATCACTAGCTTCTTCGTGATCTTTCTCTATCAGTTTCAAATTCTCTCGTAATGTCTTCTGAACTTGTTGTTAATGGTGTGACTGAAATCTTGAACAATCTTCTCCCGGTTATTACTCAACAGATTGGCCGGGCATGGGGTGTTAAAGACGACCTAAGGAAACTTGCGAAAACCTTGGAGTCAATACAAGCTGTAATTTCTGACGCAGAGGAGAAACAAGTAACTGATAATTCTGTCAGACTTTGGTTGAGAAGGCTTAAAAATGTAGTTTACGATGCCGATGATGTTATGGATGAATTCAGTTATGAAACCATGCGTCGTTGCGAAAGAGGAGGTCAGCTCAAGCACAAAGTACGGGATTTTATTGGTAAATCCACAAACCCCCTTGTGTTTCTGTTTAAGATGGCTGCTAAAATCCGAGCCATCAATAAAATCTTAGATGAAATCTATAACGATCAAGTCAGATATTCTTTGAATGCTATTACTGGTACTTCTCAAGTCGATCAAATCAGAGAGCAACGCAACCGGCTGACTACATCAGTTGTAGATAATTCTGTAATCATAGGTCGGGAGGACGCATCATCAGACATAGTAAAGATGCTGACTCACAAAACGCTGCCTTCAATGTCACCATCGTCGTCATCATCACACAATTCTTTTCTTCAAGAGAAACTTTCGATCGTGTCCATCGTGGGTATGGGGGGTCTGGGCAAGACTTCCTTGGCGCAGTTGGTATACCAGGACAAGTCTATAGAAACACATTTTGAAAAGAAAGTATGGGTATGTGTATCTGACAAGTTTGACGTCTACAGGATCTTAAAAGAAATTTTGGAGTCCCTTACTGATGGTTCAGGTGGAGATCCTTCAAATGTCGATGTGCTGGCAAGAAAAGTTAAGGAACAACTGACCGGTAAGAAATACCTGTTAGTACTCGATGACCTTTGGAACGAGGATGCTGGAGATTGGGAAAGACTACATGATGTTCTTGTCAATGGTGTCGAGGGGAGCAGAATATTAGTCACCACAAGGAGCCAGAAAGTTGCATCTGTTATCGGGGGTAAGGTCTATAATTTACAAAATTTAACAGATGATGTTTGTTGGGCTATTATGCAGAAGAAAATCTCGTTTCCACTTTCTCAAAATATGATAAATATTGGGCGGGACATAGCCAAGAAATGCGATGGCTTACCACTTGCGGCGAACTTTCTTGGAAGTTTATTATCCTTCAAAAGAGATGAAAGGGACTGGGTTTCGATCCATGGCAACCAGAAGTTATGGGTTCAACCAGAAAATAAAAGAGTCATATCAATCTTAAAGTTGAGCTATGATAACTTACCTTCTCCACTGAAACAATGTTTTTCATACTGCTGTTTATTTCCCAAAGACTGGGTAATCGAAAGAGAGATTTGATCCGTTTATGGATGGCAGAGGGATTCCTTCATCTACCTGCAGAGGAGGTAAATAATAGATCCTCTGAAGATATTGGAAATGATTATTTTGAGTTTTTGCTGTGGAACTCATTCTTTCAGGATGCAAAGAGGGATGAACTTGGTGTCATCACTTGGTGTAAGATGCATGATCTTGTGCATGATCTTGCAGTGAGCGTTGTAGATCCTATTGAATTTGGGATTGTCGGGAAAGAAGATGTTTCACAAGTTCGCCGTTTACGACTGATATGTGACGACGGATCGTCGACAACAATTGCAGGATTGGCGTGCAAGGAAAATAATTTGCGAACTATTTTTGCTATTTATCCAAAGAACTATTCGGAAACCAGTAATTTTTCTTCTGCTATGCGTTTACGCGTACTATATGCGTACGGTCTTTGGGATAAAAAACTTTCCTTCCCGATTTCTAAGTTTAAACATTTGAGGTTCGTGGACCTCTCAGGTTGTGCATTTGATTTATCACATGAGGTGTCATTCAATCAATCTCACAATTTGCAGACATTGTTACTCCAGATGTGCAAAAATGTTTCAGGATTTCTTGGTGGAATTGGGCGTTTGAAAAATTTGAGGCATCTCGATGTCTCAGGGTCTGATATTGAAGTTCTACCTATCGTCCACCTCACTAATTTGCAGACGTTGGATCTTCATGAGTGTAGACAGTTTCAGGCCTTACCCGAAAAAATGGAGTCTTTAAAACAGCTAAGTTGCCTAAACCTGTCAGATTCATCAGTTAGAGAAATTCCTGATTCAATCACTTCCATTAGCAGTTTAATTACATTGAATTTTGTGTGTTGTGAGAACTTAGTTGCCTTACCAGCAGGGTTAGGTGCTTTGACACGATTAAGGCGCCTTGATTTGAGAAGTACTAATATCAAAGTATTACCAGAATCTTGCATTAGAAACCTCTGTAATTTAGAGATAGTTGATTTTGGATGGGATTGTGAGCTTCCCAAAGAAATTGAGAATTGGCCGAAATTAAGACAGTTTCGACACGAAAGATTTGATGATATCATGCCTAGAGGTATAGAAAAGCTAACTTGCCTTGAAACATTGGACTCATACTTAGTAAGGAAAGAAGCAAAAGATATTCAGAGTGGGATACAAGAGTTAGCAGCCCTTAACTCCCTTCAGGTTTTGATTATAAGAAATCTAGAGAATGTGAGGGGAGGAATAGAAGATGCAGAGAGAGCCAAGTTAAAGGATAAGCCGAATTTGAGAGAATTACATCTAAGTTGGACCTACAGTAAAGGTGATCATGAAGATGATGATATGGTTTTAGAGGGTCTTCGACCTCACCCCAATTTGAGAAGCCTAAAAATAGATGGATTCTCGGGTTTAAATCTTCCAAAGTGGATGGGTTCATCATCGTCAAATTGTCTGCTTCCGAATTTGGTTACATTAGAATTATGGAATTGCAAGAGATGTGAGAAGCTTCCAGCTCTCGGTATGCTCCCATGTCTTAGGGATCTTAAGATTTCGGGAATGGATTCAGTCAGGTGTTTGGGTAGAGAATTTATTCACCATCTGCCACGAGAAGAAGAAAAAGAAGAAGATAGCAGTATTACCAACAATTCTACAACATCATCATTCTTCCCTTCGCTAGTTACTTTGCGAATCTGTTATATGGAAAATCTAGAAGAATGGGTTTCTCCTTCATCTTATTTTTACGCTGATTCCTTCCCTCTCCTTGAGACGCTATATATTTTGGATTGCCCGAAATTGAGAAGCGCACCAAACTCATTTCCTTCTCTTAAGGAATTGAGATTTCGAAACATCAACGGCAAGGAATTAAACTCAATCTTATCCGCCAGCAGAGGAAGATGTCTCACCTCTCTCACATCCATATAAATAGATGATTCTCCAGAGCTAATTTATTTCCCGCTGGGCGTACTACTCCAAAACAATACTCCGAATATCCATTCTCTACGTATCAGAAATTGCCCCGAGTTTGAAGGTTTTCGTCTTGATGATGATGATGATCTAAACAAATGCAACAGTTCTCTCCAGGAGTTGGAATTAAACCAGTGCCCTGTTTTAACGGCTGTGCCGGATTTACGATTGTGGACTTCTCTCCGGAATTTAATGATATGGAAGTGCGACAGATTAAAGGAGTCTATACCCTACGATCTCAAGACATCACTCTCCTTTCTTAAATCGCTAAAGGTTGATTATATTTAAATGCGGAAATGTTTGCTGCAACTCCACAGGTCTCTTTCTCACTCTCAGTCTTAATTATTCTTCCTTGGTTTAGGTAAATTCTAATGTTTGTTATCAGATTGAGATTACAGTGCTCCCCGGTTTTCTTTCAGAAACACCGAAGCTCCAGAGGCATTGAGCTGCAATGATGGACTCAAGAAATGTAGATGTAGATATGTTATGAAGCTCCAGAGGCATTCCGGTTTTCTCCGTTTAGGTAAATTCTAATGTTTGTTATCAGATTTCATGATATTCAGATTGAGATTACAGTGCTTGGTTTTAAATACATTATTCTTTCGATCTCTACATATATGCAATAGCTGCTCAGAACTCATTTTAAACATATTATGTAATTCTTCACTGAAACTGAAAGTTTTAAATAGATTGGGATTGCTCAGCAATTTACCAAGGGCTTGCAGTGTATATACAATTTGTATGTAATTTGACTCTCAGATAATATTTGTTTGAATTCAAGTTCTTGCAACAAAAATATGGGGAGGATTTTTTTTCTTCTCGTTTTCAGTTGGAGGAAAATGGGGAGGAATAGCTAAAGAAAATAGAGATATCAGAAAGGAGATGTTTACAATTACTGTAGTGCAGATGAAGTAAGTGTTGGTGTATTTGTCATTTCTTTCTTTACATAAGAGCTTCCAGTTAAGAGATCTCAAACTCAATGTTCAAATGATCACAAGCTAAAATACCTACAGTTTCTTGCCATCCAAAAGTAAAGAGTAGAGAACTATGAACGTTACCAGCAATAAAACTACTCCGTAATATTTAAAAACAGCCTTATACCCCAAAATGACCTTACATCGTAGCTACTAAATTGAACTTCAGAATCACCAAATGCTGGAGGCAACTTTATCCGATACATGAGCATCAAATCCCCAAAGGTGTTTCTAATCTCAGACAGTAAATTGAGTTTTACAGAAAGATCAAGCTTATCTTTAGTATGGTTGCACAGGAGGCAACTTATCCGATACCCAAGCTGGTGCACTGCTAAGCCATATACCTTCACGTGTGACCTTGTTCCTAAAATCTGGAGCCTTCGGATTGAGCTAATGAGCAGTGAAAAAGAAAAGTGTTAAAACAAGATCATAAGCTAACCAATGCAAATAATTGAAAACACATAATTGTAAGGACTGTAACCTTTTTAGCTCTGTTATCCCACCAGCTTGTTGGATCGTCAATTAAGTTTTTCCAAGACTCCTCTGAACTCCTTTTTGTATTGCCCTGGGAGGAGTTTCCCTGTTGTGTTTGAGCATTGCTCCTAGAAAACTCCTCAGCTTCAAAGATTATCATTGGGAAATGTTAACGAAGGTGCACATCACTAATAGCATATAAACTTGTCCAACGAAAATGAAAGCAAATAATTCCACATAGAGGACATAAAACTAGTAAAGTTAAGATTCGGAGAAGATGCTACTTCGATTAAACTCACCTTTCCCAAATGTGATTTGAAGTTCTAAAATTGCCCATTTTGGTGCACCGTCAATCCATAGTGCTTGGCCACCATCCTTGCGCTTGAAATCTGGAAATTTTGGCTTTACCTGAACAAACATTTATTTAACAGTTACTATGTAGCATTAAAACCATAATACGAGTTGTGTATTTAGAGGAATAGGTAATCACCACTCCATCAAGCTTATCCTTCCTGTAATCAGTCCACTGACCCGGATTGTCAAGCAGGTCTCTCCAAGAGGCATCTTTTGACGTATTAACTGAAAAACGAGAGAAACAAACAGAGACCATTCATACTTATGAGAATTATATCACATTCAATGGAGAAACACACTAGTGAATAGAAAGAAAAATAACGCATCGGAATTTACCTGACAGGCCTGAAGCTCGTTCATCTTGCTTACTTGTTGTGCAGATTTCCTTGCCTCGAGTGGATTCATTGACAAAGCTAATGTTACGCACCATAAGCTACAACATGGATATATCTTAATGTTAGTTTGATTTCATTCACAGCTTAATGCTGGTCACTTAAACTGGTTAAGAGACTAAAATTCCACCTATGAAGAATATATTTGGAATAATTGCTGCATAAAGTGACACTTAAGTCTATTAAGCACAATGAGGAGACAACAAACTAGTGTCCAGTAAAATAATCTGGGAACATTAGCCAAACATGGAGGCAGATTCAATCTAAAATGTAAATTGGAATGAGATATGTCTAGTTGGTCACGGTGTATCCACAGTGGTTAGATATTCACAGTAAAGAGGCAGACTCTGGACAAGGCTTATCCACAGTGGTTACATATTCCAATATAAACTAATACTATTTTAAAGGCCTACAATGGGCGTTCTTCAAATATTTCAAAACAACCAGGCTATGCACAATAAAAAAGTATCTGGAGTTTTCAAGCAATAAAATAAAAGGGTCTTTCTTTAGGTATTGTTTGCTTCTAATCCCTAGTTGATTGAGACGGACCAGACGGTTCTCTAAAACTCATGGATCAATTGGATTTGGAACAGGCTCTGCTCCCCTAAGGAGGTAAGGGGTTCACTTCCTGTAATACAATCAATTGTGGCGGTATCCTTTTTCAAACAAATACATATGGATCTGCCGCTATAATCCAACCATCAAAAGACGGTCTTCTAGATACTCAGATCACTTGTGATTCATAGAACACGTGGATAAGAATTATTTATGCATTTTGGTTCAGAAAACAATACCTGGATACTGGAATGACCGCGTTCTTTAGAAAGTTCTGGTGATTCTCCAGTTAAATGCCCAGATACGTGAATAAGGTCCTTTTCTTTCAAATGGCAAGCAGCAATATGTGCTAGATAACCTTCGAAGATTAGAGGGATCCTGGTTATCAGAGGACAAAAATGAATTACGCTCAATCCACATTTTAATAAAGAAGGATGGAAAAGTCTCATGGCTGCAGATACATAGTCAAAATAACAGTAAACCGAGAAGTACACTACATTGAACTACTCATTATTAAAAAAAAATAAAAATAAAAATAAAAGACGAGCATACCAAGGGATTTGCAGGACCCTTACTGCATATCACACGGTTATACAATCAGTCATATACTAAAGGAGGTAAAAACAATTGAAGCCACAGAAATTGCAAATTCTTCAATGATGAAGAAAGTCATTGACTTTAGATTATGCTATTGTATAACTGCATTACACAAAAATTAGTCAAGTGACTGTATCCCAGTTATAGAGCAAGACGGAAAAGCACATAATTCATCAGGTAGTGGCACCTAAAACGATAATTCGTCAAGCAATAGTTTCCACTCTTATACAACACAAGCATTCCAACTAGGTTGTACAACAAGCAATCGGTCCGCAGTTGAACTAAAACTCAATGACCCTATAAATTGCATTCAGATTCACGAAACATGCAAACAATTTTTCATGTTCTCCTCTTTCCTGTACAAGGATAGTTCAGCACCATCTATCACCCACCGCCGCCACCACCAAACACCAACCTCCACCACAAAACCCTATGCAATTCATTAAAACTCATGAAACATGTAAACTATAGTTCATCTATTCTAAAATTTTATACAAGGATAGTTAAGCCAAGCAGACCCAGACACCACCACCAACACCCACCACCAGTCCACCGCCAAACACCATCCTCCACCATTACTGACCCTATGAATTCAATTTCATAGATTTATGGAAAATGCAAATTATTGTTCATATTCTCTCTTATTTTATACAAGGATAGTTTGGGGACAAACAAACCTAGCTAACACCACCACCACAACCCACCGCCACCACTTATACTGCTAAACCCCAAAATCATGAAAAAACGAACCAAATACACAAAAATATCACCAAAAAAATGAAATTGAGTGAAATGGTTAACATACCAAAGAGGAGTAGAACCCTGGGTTTTGTCCATTGAAAGAATAGTACCAGCTCTGAACTTCCCGTCATCAGATTCTTCAAACTGAATAGGTATAGAAACAGAACCAATCAAGTTAACAGAATTAGCAATACTTGATTGCCAAGGTATTTCCTCTGGTTTTGGAACATCAAGTACAACATATTCCTGAAGTGGGTTTGTACTCTTAAATGGAAATCCAAGCTCCTCCTGATTACTAAATAGTGCTGGACCTTCTGATTCTTTTAGGGTTTTGATTGGTTTTGATGAAAATTGTGAGGATTGAAGAACTAGTAATGGATTCAATAGACGTTTTATTGTTGATTTTGATGATAATATCTCTGTAAATGATTTGCAGAGATTCATGGTTTAGGGTTTAAGGATTTTTGATTTGAAGGAGAAGAGAAATGGAAAAGGGAAGAGACGGAGAAATTGTATAAAGGCACTTTCTTGGTTTTTGTTATTGGCACCCATTATGTTGATTGGGGCGCTTACTAAACATAGTGGGCCTTAATCGCTTTTTCTAGTTTGTTCAAGCTTTCTAAAAGCAAAGATGCAATCGTGAAGAATATGGTTTCTGGTCAAGGTTGGGATTTGAAAAAATTTCCATCTCCGAACGAACATGATGTTTTAGAGGTGGTTCACTTACTACAAGTGATTGGTGATCATGAATATATTATTTCATCGACAAATAATGTCAGACATCGGAGATATGGCAATGAAAGGGGTTTTTCTGTAGCTAGTGGATACTCTTCCCTAGAAACAAAGGGGTTTCTATCCATCCCTGAGGCTTAGTCCTATGGGCTAGATATCTAGCTGCTAGATTTGCCATCCACGTCAGCCTGGGCAACCTCCTAAGTCCTATGAGCTGATATCTAGCTGCTAGTTTGGCCATCCACGTCATCCGTGAGCGCCGAAAGGTGGCGCGTTTTCTCGAGGCCGAACGTCTCGGGCGTTTGGTTACTTTTTGAACGCCGAACGGTTCGGGCGTTTCAATCTCACTGCTAGATTTTGTGAGCGCCGAATGGTTCGGCGTTTTTGGTCACTTTTTGAGCGCCGCACCATTCAGCGTTTCAATCTCGAGATAGTGCGACCGCATGAGCAAATGGTAGGAGAGAGAAGAAGCATTGAGTGTCAACTTTTTCCCACATTTTTTTCATGATTTGCAACACTTTTTGGCCAATCTAAAGCAGTCCAATTTAGCCCATAGAACTTAGCCTGACAAGCGATCATGGATACCAAAAATTCCCTTGAAAGTTTCTTTCTTGGTATGGACATTATGTTACAATGGATCCCCAACCTTGAATTTTTTTGTTTAATGCTGGTATTATTTGGGATGCTAATTACTCGTTCTGCGAGTATATAGGATGTTAATTGCTTGTTCAGTGGGCATCATGCTGAGACTAATTCTATCTCAGTTATTCTTACACTGCAAAACTACTTACAAGAATTTTACTTTCTGAGTAATTTTGAAGGCATGTGGGTCTTTTCGAATGATGTTAGAAAAACTTTATGAATTGGAGTAACAAGTAAAGTAAAAATAGACACATGCACCTTTGGGGTTATCTGCCTTTTTCTATCCGGTGGAGTGTGTGGAGAAAAAAGAAAAATAGGCTTTATAAATGTATCTGGAAACACAAAGCAGATCATCGTAGAAGTCAACTCTTTAGTGTTCAATTGGATAATTAAGATAGACATGTTGTCGGGGTTTAGTTTCTCAATTCTTATTTGTAATCGGGATGCTGGTTGACTCACACACATCCGTGGAATTGTTTCCATTCCTAAGTCACTTTTCAGGTGACTAAGAATCTTTGTTAATAAATTTTCCATTTGTCAAAACAAAAATCCTATTGGACCTTTTTTTCCTCTTTTAATTGGTAAAGAATTTGTGGCTCGCGAGTTTCGAACTCAGGTCACTGGTATCATCACCCAGTAACTTTACCTTTACTGTAAATAGTGAACACCACTTCTATGAAGAATTACGCAAGCCATTGACACGAAACCCCGACCATTTGTTCTTGTTAGAAGCTTCGGAAAGTCACTGAGGTAAAACCCCGACCCAATAGTGGTAAAATACAAATGTGCAACTTCAGTGCTTCTGCAAGAAAATATTCAAACCGATATCATGCATTAAATTTACATGTGCATTATTAAGTTTTTGACGCACACAATTCAATTATAGAGAAAATAAAAGAGAGAATGGACCACATATAGGCTTCTCAGAATGGACCTTTATAATCTTTACTTAGTTACGAGAATTGGTGTTGTTGTTGTGGTTGGAGTTGGAGTTGAGTTCAGGAGACAGAAAAGAAACCAAGTGACCATCATTTATTGTGTTTATGTTGTTTCTCCAAAATTTCAACGTCTTAAGAGAATGAAATGAGTTTGGTGTGCATGTCAACCTGGAGCGTCCTGCGGTTACCAATTCTTCAACCAACAGGAAGAAACTATACGATGAAGGATTGGACGTGGGTTTTTCCTCGTTTTGTGTCTGCTTTAGTTCTTTCTTGGCCGTGCAACTGCATTTCTAGCAAAGTTTTTTGGAATTTAAACCCTGCAGCTATCATTTGGAAGTTATGGAATGAAAGAAACTACTGCATTTTTCAAGACGAGTACAACTTCAAGACAGATGGAGAATTGTGCAATAATGCCAAGGTTCTAGTACTCTCGTGGGCTGTTGCAGCTGGAAACAAAATACATGCAAACGTTTCTCATACTATCCTTGTGACCTGAGCGCGCAGGCCATTCCCCGATGCGCCACTCTGATGCTACTTATCGGGTCCTAAAACTTGGCAAATGCACATTCATTTTCCCTTGAAAGCATGCTCGTGGAGCATGATGCAACTAACTAAGCTTTCACGTCGTTCCAACTTACCCTTGTTATGCAAAGGGTTTAAAGCCTTGAAGGCTAGCTATGGACGATGCACCTTACATGCATCGCTGGCTTCCGAATCTTGTCCAGGCATAAGACATTCCTTGAACTTATGCATAGGCCATTGCAGGCCTAATACCCCATATTCACTTAGCTTAGACATTGCTGAAAGCATGCACTTGTCTTGCTAGTGCCAAGGGTGCATCAATCAGTCTCATGACGTAGTTTCCTTCGGTTTATGCAAGCTCCACTAACTTCCATATCGATGTAGCTTACTTTCGAGGCCATACCCAATGCGCCATTGGTACATGCCTAAGTTTAAAGCCTTGATGGGAAGTATGAGCATCCAAGGAATGGAATGCAAATTGCCTCATCAAGTTTGGCCACAATCATCTCTTGCGTCGAACTTTCGAGTCAGATGATATGAGAGGCAACTATGCCGCAATCATCTCTAAATTAGATGATATGAGCGAAAAACTGCTGGACAGGAAATGCTACAACTCATTGCGGCTGGCTACATACCCTTCCCTACTCTAAAGGGATCAAGCATGACCATAGTTCATCCTCAAGGGACGGAAGCTTACATATTTACCACTCGAACTACATTTTCTTACTTCTTTATTTTTTATATATTTGATAATTTTTGTTTAGTTTTGCAGTTTTTAGGAAATAAAGCTCGATGACCGAGATACAAAATTCTACTGAAAATTGGGTGAAAATCAAATACCGACACCAAGGCACGCATGGACCTACTACATGGAGTGGGGAACTCGAATTGGACTTAACGGAGTTGGATACTTTGGAGCTAAAATTGGTCAGGCCCAATATGAGCTAACAATGGAGAAAATGGGCAGTTAACATGTGTTGGGCCCATCTTGCATTTTTACTGACAAGGTACCAAAGTGGAACACAGGTTCATGTATGGAGGGAAGCACATGCGACTTTACTTTTAGTGGGACGGAAATGTGGATATTAATAGGGGATGAAATCACTGAGGCTTATTTCTCCATGTGATGATATACAAATGGCAAGAATATGATTTTCTTATACGGGAGAATCAAGGAGGTTAGTGGTGGCATGAGATGGAATGTGTTAGAAAGAATGACGTGTCACTTATCTATTGGGCAATTTTGTGTAATGCTAAACACATGTCTCATTTCTATCGGGTGATGATGTGGTTTAGGAAATAAAAAGGGTAACAAATTCCTTTGGAGCCTATACATACGATGACGACTGTCTTGAGGCGGGGGACTGTTTTTACATTGTTTTGGTTTCGTCTTTGTAATGGAAAGCTAGCTCTCTCTACTGGGGCTAAGAAGGAAGTCAATAAATTTTGTAAGAAATTCTAGTATTCTTTGAATATATATTCTTTTTGAGCTTAAATGTTTTAATTAATCTCTCTTCTTATTGAATAATTAATTAGGGGATATGGGAATTAATTGGGGATATGAATTACTTCCCTCAATCCATTATTTCGGCTAAGGGGTGACTATTGGTTATGAAAATACTAAAATTCCCTTCCCACAAAATAAAAATCAAAAACTTAAAATCAAAAAACAAAATCATATCCCCATTTCCATCTCCACTTCTTATTAATCTTATTTAAGGGTGGAGCTTTGAAACCCAAATATTTTCCATTCCCTTTCAAATTCTAAACTCTCCCCACTCTATATCAAATTCTTTCTCCTTACTTTGGAAACCAATTTTTTTTTTATTCGAAGTGACGAAGATCATGCTTTGAAAGTGATGATGACCATGCCGGAATTGATGAAGACCATGCCGGTACCATGTTAGGCATATGGTCTTCATCAATTCGGGCATGGTCATCATCACTTCCGTTTGAATTTCTCTCGGTTTTAATCACTCCATCTGCCCGGCATGGACGAGTTGATATGAAGACCATGCGGTATTGTTTTCCCAAGCATAGAAAATAAAAAAACATGCTATCTTGAAAACAATACGGCATGGTCTTCATCAACCACCATGCCGCGGTGGGTGATTAATACCGGAAAAACTTCAAAACGGAAGTGATGAAGACCATGCCGGAATTGATGAAAACCATATGCCGAACATGATACCAAGATGCTCGAGAATTTCCTATCAATGCCGGTAGTCGGTGAAAAAAAATCAACATTCTGGATACTTTTCATCCTGTTAGGCATAGAAATTTAAGCAAAATACTATCACGGAACTCAATCTGGCATGCTCGAAAACTAGATTACCATGCTTGTAATGTTCAAAACCGGAAAAAATCAACATTCAAGATCAAAACCGGAAAAAAATCGTAACGATAGTGGCAAACAATTTATGAACATTTCCAACAATTGCCCGCATGGGTTTTGGTTGAATACCATGCAGGCACCAAGCTTTTTCAGCTGCAACAATGGTGGATTCAAAGAAAAAAATCAATTTTTCAACCTCTTATTAGCGGTAATTCTCTCATCACAATCATCTTCCATTTTCGAAAAAACAAATTCCTCTCAAATATTTTTTTCCCTCCTTCTACTCTCACCCAAACACAAATAAAAATACACACTAATCTATCCCCCAAATACTTAAGATTTTTATTAATTATTATTAACCACTAAACCTAATTAGTGAGGGTAAATTAGGAATTAAAAAAATGATTACATAAGGGGTGACCTGCACTGCTATTGGGACTCCTATTTTGTCTTGTAGCTATATCCCCCAATTAGTTTTCATATCCCCCAATTAATTATTCTTCTTATTTAGCTTCATAATAATTGTTTTGGGTAGTTATCTATCGATCTTTTATAAGTGAAGGAGATTATACCATTTTGGTTTACAACATACGTTGTTATCTATTTTAACTGTAATATTTTCCGAGACACGCGATTGGGTTCAAAACTGTCTTGAGTTATATCATGAATATTATTTAGAGAGGAATGATTATTTTACATTATTGATTTGGTGGAATCCGAAACCCTAAGTTTTTCTCTCATTAATCATCTTAGCAATTTTTCTTTTAGTACTTTTCTTAATTAATCTCAAAACCAAATCTTCATAAAAGTCCGAGCAACGAATCTTTACTTACCACAACTAAAACTGCATCAGTTTTTGGCGCCGCCGACGCGGACTTGTATTTAGGTTTAGGTTTTAGGTTTTGCATTTTTTTTAGGTTTTGTATATATTTTATTTATTATTCTTATTGGATAACGATTATTACATTAACTAGTTGGAAGCCTAACAAGCTAAGCTCCAACAACATACTACTACATTAATTGAACAGTTGTTTGTGCTAGCCTACCCCGGCGGGCCTCATGGGGAACCTTGCCAAGGGGAGCCGAAATGGCGGGAGGGGGCGAGATTGTGTCACAAGGGGGCAAACTAACACTACCTTCCATGTTAATTCCTGCAATATTACGCCATTGGGGACTCGAACCTGGGACCTCCTGGAGCGCATTAAACTTTGGGGAACGGGATGACCAGCTGAGCTAGGGGCCCGTTCTTATTGTTAATTCCATGTTTATTCTTATTATTATTTTTTGTTCTATTTTACTTTTTTGGGTATTTTTCTTGTATTTTTGGTGTGCAGATTTTTCTTGAAATTAAAAGTGGAAAGTGGAATAAGCAGCCAAACAGGTAAGTATCTGAGATTTTATTTTTGTTCCCTTTTGTAAATATTTATTTTTGAAAATATTCTGATTTTTTTTTTTAGAAATTTTTATTATTTGTACATATTATATTTGGATTCTTTTTATTTTGTAATTTTTTTTTCTTCTTTTTATATAAAAAAAAACACGTGCACACACCAATTGCATCGTCAGACTCAATTAACCATTCAAGAGAAATCATAAATCAATTAAGTATTAGTGCAAAAAGTCATATAAAGAATTAATAGAATTACCACAATGATGAAAAAGGGGCTTCCTCCGTCGTCCCAAAGTGTTGGGGTTTAGCTCCTCATATCAAACACGCACAAAATAATAATTCATAGCTCAAAAAGGTGTTTTATTGAAGAAATTGTATAACACGAGAGATTTTGCAACGCCATGAAATTCGTGTTCTGAGAGGTCACCGTTACAAAGTTTTAAGACCGCAGAAGAACGATAGTTTTCTAGTATAGCGAGCTACGACTTTTCTCGTTGGTCCAATGTTCTTCGTCTTTCTTCTTCAACAATGTGAAGCGGGGTACTTTCCTCCTAACCCCAGTTTCTCCGCCTCTGCAGCCTCCGTACCGACCCCCAACTCCTCGACTCCCTTATCTGACCTCGAACAACTCCTTTTATACTCCACATGATGATTAGAAATCGGTAAAAATATTTACTTTCTTCGCCCAAAAGTCACGGCTTTTCTTTCACCGAAAGTCACGATTATATCTCTTCACGTGGTTCGGTTTTGTCTCAATCTTTTCCTTAACTCGGCAGACATGATTTCCATAAGAATATATCTTCTTTCACTGCACGTAACTGCGAATCACAACCAATTAAACTTCCAAGAATAACTACTTTCCCTGTGTTTGTCGAGATAAGCATGGAAGTTCCCTTTTGTAACGTGGCAAGATCAACACACTTCCCTGTTTAGATGTACGTATCCATAGCAGTTCGTATCCAAGCATAACTACGACAAAATCTCTCTCAAATATAGAACAAAATTCCGAGTAACTCTCACTTATCCTGGTCCCATGTTTTACTCAAAACCGGTGATATGACCCTTGATTTATCGATTCTACACGCCTTACCAATCCTTTCTTACCATAATAGGATCATCCCAACTCAAAACGCAATCTAACTCCGACTAAAACTCGTGCAAACCAAATTCAGGGAGTTACGTTGTTGTAGCAATTGTTTCCCGCCAAAACTGAACTTTTAAACGATGAAGATGGTGTCCCCCTAACCAAACCAGGGGTCAAATAACAACTAGTATACCCTTATCAAATGAGGTACCCCTTATCCAAGATGGATGTCCGAATAGCAAGCTTCCTCCGTGTGCCTCCATAACTTTTCGAGTCGAATTTCTCCGCACAAGTGTATTTCTCCATAAACACCTGCAAAGACATAAAAAGCCATAATAAATACAAAATTGAGCACTAACAATACATGCAATTGTGATCATATTAGACTCATAAATGTGTCCACCAGGCCGCCTATCATCCAACGGAGCTATAATTCTTCTTTCCGATCACCCAAGTTCTCCACTGCTGCAGACACCCAAATTTTGCAGAGACTTTCATCCCTTTCCTTTAACTTATTTAAATAATTTTTCAAAAAAAAAAAAAAAAAAAAACTTAGTTTAAAAAATAGAGAAAAGAAAAGAAAATGAATGATGAATCCAAAGCAGTCACATAATTAATTTATTTTTTCTTGGTAAATATTATTAATTGATTCTTTTTTTGATGCCCTATACTACATCCAAAATCCTTAAATCGGAGTGGATTTCAACAATTACAGGGTTCGAACCCCTACCTCCGCAGTGGGAGGGAGCATGCCAACCACGAAACCACTTGGTGATTGGCATTATTATTAATTATATAAGTAAGTACATGGTACAAACCCAAAGAACCTAAACAAATGTTGGCTTGTAAGAAGCCTAAACATAATGTGAACTGTTACAAATTGAACCGTTTTTTGGGCACTATTCCATTTTGGAGTGGGACTACTACTTTCATTTTGAGTGGATATTTGAAGTAAATTTGAGTCACCCCTTATCCATATATTTATTTGAGTACCAAAATTACCCTTTCTAATTAAGTTAGTGTAATGATTAGTGAGTTAATTAATGATTAGTGAGATTAAATTAATAAATTAATTTTTTTTTCAGAAGACGAATTATTGAGAGGGAGAAGAAGAAGATGAAGATGATAATGAAGATGAGGGTTTTGGAAGGAAAAAGTTAGATCTTTTTCTTTAAGAGCCACATCAAGAGTACGATGTTTTGGATACTCACGGATACTTCAAATTTAGTTAATGGTGCTTGAATTGGCCAAAACATTCCTAAAAATGAACAATTTACAAATTGATTTCGGTTTGGTTAAAAAAGTTCGGCTACGATATCTGAAGAACAGGTAGCCGAACTCATCTGCAAGTGTAGTTCGGCTAATGTTTCTGAGAACACAGGTAGCCGAGCTCGGCTTTAATGGAATTTTTTCTTTTAGAGAAAAGTTCAGTTAGGAGAAGAAAATTGCGACGTAACCGAACATTTTGCGACGTAACCGAACTCAATATATAGGTTTTTCAGAGAAAGTTAGGGAAAGAGAAAAAAATTGCGGCGTAACCGAACTTTTTGCGACATAACCAAACTTTTTGTGATGTAACCGAACTTTTTACGACGTAACCGAACTTTATGAGACGTAACCGAACTTAAAGTTTGGCTGGGACATTTTTTCTTACGACGTAACCGAAGTTTTCTCTGAAAAAAAAAACCTCCATTAAAGTTGAATTCGGCTAGTTCGACAAATTTTTTCACATAATTCCTAGCCGAACTTCTCTCTGTAACTTCCATTTTCAACTCATTTTGACGATAACTTCTTATTTTTTCAACCAAAAACGAATGACAACTAATGGGTTTGTGTTAATGATTTAAATTAAGCTATACATATAGAGGTGGTGGTGGTTGGTGGTGATGGTAATCAGAGGTGGTAGGTGATGGTCGGTGGTGGTGGGCGGAGGTGTTGGGAGGATGTGGTGGTTATATATATAGGTGGTTATAAGGTTGGTTTTAAATTAAATTTGGTTAAAGGTAGGTTAATCATTTCCACACTTTAGGACGCCCCTTATAACTATAGAGTGATATTCTTATCAAATAGTAGTCCCCTCCAAAGTGGAGTAGTGCAAAAAAAAAAAAAAAAAAACAGTTCTACAAATTCCACACACAACATTGAAAGCCAACATACAAATAACTGTTACAAATTCCACACACAACATACAATGATACAAACAAATGACCTAAACCCGTAACCCAGAAATTGCCAGTAACAAATCCGTAACCCATCCAGTCATTTATCATTAAATGACAAGGAACCCTAATTATCAATTTATACATTTTAAAATTAAAAATCGTGAAGTTGATATAAATTACAGCAATAGTATGCTTTAATATTATTTGTATTGCTTGAATACCAGTTACAAATCTAACCTTGTATGCTTCACAATTTTTTCTTCACCAAAATTGTTTTCTTGTAACAGTAGAATTAAGCCGACCACTAAAAATTAACGTCAAGGATCAAACAAAACCAAAAAGAAAATGCAAAATCAACCTAAAAACCCTAGAAAATGTAAAGGATACTTCCAGCTTCACTAGCTCATTGATTGAGTTCTTGAGAAAATCATCTCTAGGAGAATTAATACCTGCAAAATATATTAACTAAAATAGTATTAATCGAAATAAAATAAAAGTGGTAAAATGAAGGACATGTGATATTTTTGGGTACCTAATATAATAAAGGACTTGAGCTGTTCTTTCTTCATCTAAAGAATGGGCTGCCATTTTTGTCGTTGTTCTGTTAAAAGAAACCAAAAAAGGATTCGGTTTACACTTAAGTTCGGTTTTGTGCAGCCCTTGATATGATGAAGGGTACATGTTGAATTTTATACCAGTCTTCCCCTGCTAAAAGCCTTTTTTCGACCAACGGTGTTTCAATAATCTTCAATATTTCTAGGGAAGTGATGAACCTTAATCCTTCAGGAAGCATACTCAAATTATAGCAGAAACGTATACATAACTCCTCAAGATGGGGCATTCCACCTCGGTCGACTCTCCATTCCTTTGCAGAAATACCATACATTTCAAAATATTGGAGCTGAGGGAATCCTTTTGAAGAACATACCATATCCCCTCCGTAGACACAGACATGCAAGGACAACTTCCTTAGTTTTGGAAGATATTGAAGAATTCCCATCGGATCCTCTTTAAAAACGCTCTGACCCAAATTTAACTTGGTGAGATTTGGTAGGTATTTTTTTAGGTTGACAATATCCAATTTTCCATCCAAATCTAGTGTGTGAAGGTTATGACAACAAGAAAGTGATTCAAATATTGAGTTGGGAAATCCTTCTCTAGTAGAGATACGTAAAGATCTAATGGGGTTCTGATACTGATCAACAAATGATGACGATGATGATGATGATAATGAACTCTTTGCAACAATTTCTTCTAAGATTATGTCAGTTTGCAATCGCGAGGTATCACGCACATCCAATTTTCGGAGGTTTGATATTTTCTCTAGACAACCTTTTCTTATCCATTCCTCAGCATCTATACAATCAATAGTCTGGAGGTTTATAAGATTCTCAATTCTAAATTTCTTATCCACTAAACCATATAAGAATAGGTGCCGTAGTTGTACCAACTTAGATGTAGTTTCAGGTAAGGCTCCTTTGTATCTGTATAACTTCAGTGTTTGTAAACTTCGCAAACTGCCTATGGATGATGAAACTGATATCCCATAAAGATCCCCTAGATTCAAATACCTCAAGTGAATCAATTTTGAAACTACTTTTGTAATATTTGTTTTGTGTCCTTGTACCTCTTGAAGGTCTAAAACTCTAAGCAATTTAAACTTTCCGTAATTTATTGGTTTAAGAAGAAATTCACTCCGGGCAACAAATATAAGAGTACGAATTGCACAATCTGATTGATTAAAACAAAGTTCGTACCGCTTTGAGGATTTGGGATTATTAAGATGAGCAGCATACCTCCGCATTCTTCTGCACCCATCAGTAGTCACGGGATGTTGCAGATTATAAATGTTTAGGAAGTCTATCTCCTTCGCCTTTAACAAACAAAGATCTCGAATAAGATCATGTACTAGACATATTCCTCCAATTCTATTCTTCGACGGAATCAATCCCCTGCCAAGTTGAATCATACACCTTCGATTTAACTCTGCTAAGTATTGGTGCTCTGCTATATCCTCCATTGTTAGGAGTGATTTTTCATCTGCATGTGGTATGAAACCCTCCGCAATCCAGTATTGGATCAACTTCTTTCTTGAGATTGCATAATCTTCTGGGAAGAGACCAAGATACAGAAAACATGGCTTCAAGTGAGATGGCAAATCATAGTAGCTTAATGCTAATATTGCATTTAACTCACCATCATCGCCTCTGTTTATGTACGAAATAACGTCTCTACGGACAAGTTCCCATTCCTTGATTTCTGACCTCTTTGTCGCTAATAACCCTCCAAGCACACATATCCCCAACGGCAGACCACCACATTTACGCACCATCTCCCTTCCCAACTCTTTAAGACCCTGCGGGTAGCAACCAACTTTCACCATATCCCTTGGAAATACTTTCCTACAAAGCAACTCCAAGCTCTCCTCATCATTTAAAAGTTGTGGTTCCAAGTGAAGGCTCTCTGGATCGGCGCGTAAAGCAACTTCTTTGTTCCGAGTTGTTAATAACACTTTGCTTCCTCTCTTCCCGGTCGGAAAGGCAGGACTTAGAGAATTCCAATGATAAGATTTCCATACATCATCCAATACTATAAAATATCGCTTATCTTCAAGGTAGATGTAAATTTTTCGACAAGATCTCTTTCATTCAGTACTTTAATCTTCTCAAATTCTTTGTCTGATAGATTCATGCACCTCTTCGCAATTTCTCCCAGCGCCTCTTTCACATCAAGTTGTTGAGATATAGAACTCCAACCGCAACAATCAAAATGACTCGTAATGATAGGATGCCTGTAAATTTTCTTTGCTAAAGTGGTTTTACCCAGACCTCCAACACCGACCACAGATACGACGCGACGTTCTTCATTATCTTTCATCAACTCAGTCAGTAACGTCTCTGTATGTTCTTCAAAGCCGATAACATCATTATCCTCAACATGAGGATAAAAATTTCTTAGCGGATGTTGAATCCTCATTTGAATTGATTCAGAGCTTGAAGTTTCTTTATCAGACAAGTCCTTAATACCATATGTGATTGTACTCTTAGAGATACTTTTGAGTCTAGCTTGGATGGCTAGGATCTCATTGCCAACTCTGTGGAGATGTATCAAATTCTTAACCATCAGAGACTTCCTTACGATAAATTTTTTGATTCCTTTAGTTTTACGGGTGGAATTAACTTTAAGTATGAAGGTGTCGATAACATCTTCTGCATCATAAGCAAGGTTTCTAATTTCCACAACCCAATTGCGAGCACGTTCATTTCCTTGTTGTTCCTTTACATCTGCATCAGTCAAGAAACACTGCATCCTTCTTAGTTCATCACGTAACCCTTCGACTTGACGACGGACACTAAGTAAGAAAATGTTTCGCCAGGAAGTGCTTCACTCAATTTTTTCACAGCAAATGAAACCACAGCATCTACCATTTTAATGAGATGACAAAGAAATTTAACGAACTTATGAAAAGAAGAGGACGATGATGGTAATGATGGTGATGAAGATGTTGTAGTTTGATTAAGTTAATTTTGTGTTTAATCTTTATGATGTTCTTATCGTATATAGACTTTCATTTACCCTTCTTTGGTAAATGAGCTGTCTATGACGCGCGGTGAATATAATTACTCCGAGAACATGACACATTCGTTGCAATTGCATACTTCGTTTTACAGGCCTATATTCTTATAATGGAGAGAGAAATTTCTTTGATCATCCATGATTCATCGCTTACGCTAAAAGAGAGACTCTCGTAGGACTCGCCCATTTTCCGGAGTGCTTCCCCTGTAAGGAAAAAAGGTAAGACATTAACCCCCATAGTAATTACTAATTAGTATCTTGATAAGATAAGACTTTCATGCTTAGATCTAGCTAGCAACTCACCATCACAGGGAATATTCCTGGTAGTTGGCCGCGCATCCCGTCAAGAGCTTTCGAGGACGCTGCCTTAAATTGTCTGGTAGTGACTATTATATTTCCCATTTGCTCGATCAAACACCCAAGAGTTAAAATTTAAAAAACAATTCATAGCAGTAGGATTATGTCAGCAATAATTTACAACTGTCGACGTCGACGGTGATTAACTAAAAGTATATCCTGGTTCTATCATCATCGATCTGATTGAATTTGAATGCTTATATTATTCATAAATGTAATCTCATATTATTGTAATGTTATTATCGATTATTATCATTTTCAGTGAACTATTCGTACAAGTTACATCTGAAATTGGTCTTGTATTTTACAGGCTATGCCACACAAATGATACAATCCTATTATTGGGGCTGAGTTCAAACATGAATGACTGAGAAAGAACTAGCACCACCGAAATTAAAAACAAATTGTGGTTGGTTCACCTCACTTGGAAAGTAGTTATAAAATACTAATCAATCCGTCACATTCAGTTAGCTAATAAAGGGGTCAAGGTACTTTCCAGACTCTAGAATATGTCCCACAATTCATGCATCAGTCAAACAAACTAGCCTTGCTGAGTCCTCCAGTAAGTCTCGAACCTAATGCATCGGAATAAAGTCGGCGGATGACTCTTAAGCATCAAGATTTTCTATACGCTTCTGAAGGCGGAAACCCAAGTTTATTACCCTTCGGGAGTGATTCCCTATTAGTGTCTATTTTATGTGTAGAGAGAGGCGATGAGTACAGAGTTTCTTAATAATGCTAGGATTAGAGGTCAGATGAAGAGTAATCTTTAGATTCTTTGGTCTTCTGATTATGCTAGACCTGTTGGGCCGATATACATCTATATATGTATTGTCTCTGTTTCCTCAAATATCCTAGCGGTGCTCTCGTTTAACAATTTTGAAAACCAGACCGGCAGTCGACCCAGTAAAATCATTGGGTTAGGGTGAACTGGGTCAACCAGTGGTTCAACCGGGGGTCACCGGGTCTACTGTATCAGAAGTTAATACCTATTAAAGTGACGTCTGTATATAAACAAATGTTTGATCTTTCACCCAAGTTCTAATATGGTGAGCCGTGTGATTCTTTGATTTTATACTTGGATTGGATGGGAATTTTATGATTTTGTATAAAATGGGTTGGTCATATGTATTGAGCCTTGATTCTTTGATTATGTGGGCGGGTAAGCAGTTGTTTAAGTAATTCGTATAGAGATCTGATTTTGTAGAGAGATGTGATTTCATGGACTGCCATGGATTATTTATTTTTTCTGATTAGAAAGAAGTTGCAGAAGTGGACCAAAACTTCCGTGGTTGAGATGGTTAAGATATGGGAGTTGATTTTAGCTCTGAATTAAAAAAAAAAATAAAAAAAACTTATTTTAGATCTAGAGCCATAAAATTTTAACCAACAGAATCATCACTACAACTATATCCAGACCTTGACTACAGATCTTAAGTGTTAGGTTATGATTTTAGTTAATGGGTTTTTCAATTTGGCTCTAAACCAAATCCTTATATTCCAAAAATTGATGAAAAAAATTGCAAAAATCAACCCAATACTAATTAGTATCATAGCCATTTTTTTTCTTTCACTTTTTTTGTGACCAAATTCTATGATCTTTGATTTTTCATGGAAGATACAACAATGAAGTGGAAGAAGAAGAAGAAAAGAGAAAAGAGAAAAGGGAGAGATAGAATATCGAATATAGGTTTCTGTTTTTTCTAATTTTGTGATCAACTTAATTAGGAAAAAGTAGATTTCATAACAAAACTAGTCATAAAAACCCAAGGTGACCAAAAACGGGGTACAAAAACTCCACTCAAATGTTGGGATCCATTACTCCATCGTAAACAAAATTGATACAAAAACCCCAAATTTTTAAAAATTGATACAAAACCCCAAATTTTAATATTGGTTTCATCAAATTTTATTTTGGTTTCATCGTAAAATTTGATGAAATCAATATTAAAATTTGGGGTTTTTATGTTACTTTTGTTTTTTTGGGGTTTTCGTGTTAGTTTTGTTTTCATGGATTTTTTGTGGATGGATAGTGACACCTTTGGGTTATAACTCGCGGACCGATTTCATAACGATAAAAACCTCCACTAAGTCCGTCTAATGAGGAGGGGAGGAATGTGCACCCGCGGGTGCACATAGATGGACTGCTATATTTGATGATTGTTAGTTTATTAGGTACACGTGTCAAATGTGAAACATCGACTTGGGTTAGTCGCCAAACAAAATGCCGGGACCTGTCAAAGGGTAGTTATGTCTTGTAGGAAATACCATTAGGTCCTAGGAATAATATATTAGGATGAGTCTAGTCCATTTGACCCAGTCAAATATCTGTTTGGTCCTATTTGGTAATATAAATTATAGTTTGGTCCTAAAAATTATTGTTTGGTCCTAAGCTTATGTCATGGATGATGTAAATTTCACCTTGTAGTGGCACAAATACCCTTTTGGGACCATGACGTCACCCTAGGTATATATATTCAATTATCAAGAGAGATAAAATCATTTTCAGATTTACTTTCTCTCTCATCTTCTTTTTTTTCGGATCTACTTTTCTCTCTTTCTTTCTTTCTTTTTTTTTTTTGAATTTTTGATTTCTTGATCTGTTGAAGATGTTCAAGACGACGAGCGACTCGATCTGTTTGATGAAGAATACGACGAAATCATGTTGTTGCCGCTTGTGTTGAAGATGAAGATGAACTCTGTTTTTAGGGTTTTTTTTGCTGTTGTCTTTGATAAAGAAGATGATGAAGACGATGATGTTGAAGACGACGATGTTGTTGAAGACGACGATGTTGTTAATGTAAACAAGACGATGAGACGACGATGATGCTGTTGAAGACGACGATGATGTTTATGATGAGACGACGATGATGCTTATGATGTTGAAGACGACGATGTTGTTGAAGACGACGATGTTGTTGAAGACGAACTCGATCTGTTTTGTTAAGATGATGTTACTGCTGGTGTTTGAAGACGACGATGTTGATGTTGCTGTTGAAGACGTCGAAGAAGATGAAGATGATGATGTTGTTCATTTTTACAAATGAAGTCTGTTTAGCTTTTTGTATGGACTTCATTCCTGGGAATGAAGTCTGTTTTTTTAGCTTTTTGTATGGACTTCATTCCTGAATGAAGTCCGTTTTTAGCTTTTTGTATGGACTTCATTCCCGGGAATGAAGTCTGCTTTTTAGCTTTTGTATGGACTTCATTCCCTAATGAAGTCCTGCTTTTAGCTTTTTTGTATGGACTTCATTCCTGGAATGAAGTCTGCTTTTTTAGCTTTTGAATGGACTTCATTCACGGGAATGAAGTATGTTTTTTTAGTTTTTTGTATGGACTTCATTCCTGAATGAAGTCATTTTAGCACCTAAGAACTACTACAAAAATAAAAATTTAACACGGAAGGGTATTTTTGTCTATTTAAATATTTTTAAATAATTATGGACCAAACAGTAAAGGCGTTTGACCAAAGGACTAAACAGACATGGGCCCACCTAAAAAAGAACCAAACGATATTTTTCCCAAAACAAAACTTAATAGGAATATTATTTAAATATCCCTCAATATTCCCCTAAAATATATCCTTATTCAATTTTTAAAATTTTCCTACCTTCTGAAAAGTGGAAGCAACTAGCACAAGTTGCTTTGAGATTCAATTTTTAAAAATTTTCCTACCTTCTGAAAAGTGGAAGCAACTAGCACAAGTTGCTTTGAGAAGTGGAGGCAACTAGTAAAAGTTGCTTCAAGAAGTGAATGCAACTTTATACAAGTTTCTTCCAAAAAGTGGAAGCAACTTTCTCAAAATTATTTTGTAAAAAAATTATTTTTTACCCCCAAGGTATTTGTGCAAGGTCAACATAAATGAAGGGTATTTATAACATTTCCACGAACTTATACCTAATCTCATTTTAGTCTTCATCCTTCTGTCACTTTTCCTCCTTCAAGTCTATCTCGGTTCCTCTTTCACTCTTTCACCAATTTTATTTGGTTACTTTTAAAATATCACCAACTGCACAGCTTTGTGATTTTCTCTCTTCTCTGTTTAATCGAGGGTTGCTTCTTTGTTGTTTGCGTAGGAAAGTCAAAATTACATCCAATTTCATCATCAAAATCACCATTCTTTTAAGATCTAATTTTGTGACTGAGTGATACCGTTGTTTAAAACTCTTGAGAGATTTTCAAAGCTTTTGAGAAAATTCTGAAGACAAATAAAAAAAATTAAATAGGATTTTTTATACCGGAAAAAATCAGTTTGGACCGAACTGGGTCTTCTGGTTTACCGGTCGAACCAGGCGGGTCATCCACTTTTATGTTAGAGAGCGGTTTTTAAACATTTAGTTGGGTCAATAATGAACCAACTCAGAAAACTGACTGGGTCACCGGTTTATCGGTCCGACCGGCCGGTCCGGTCCGGGTTTCAAAACACATTTTTATATTACTTTGTCTTATGAAAAGAGTCCAGTTAATTACATAGGTGGTCATAGTCCTAATTACAGATGCAAATGTCCTTTTAATCCTCATTATAGAGGAGGTTATCAGCAATCTACTTTTTCACATGGTAATTCTTCAACTTCTGATCTACAAACTGGTATTCATTCTTCTACAGCTAGGCTTATAGTTGTTTGTAGTTCTTGAAATCGGCATCTAAGTCCCTGGGTATTTCACTCTTGGCCTCTTTCTCACTCTTGGCCTCTTTCTCGGACTCAACAGAGGAAGTATAAGAAACACAACAATTGAGACGAATAGAGAGGGACAGAGAAGTAGAAGAAGGAACAATTCATGGAGAGCAGGAGAATGAAACGCTAGAGGTATTAAGACAAAGGTTGTTCGAAGAAAGGAGATTAGAAGCAGAAGAACGTGCGAATTTAACACGACAAAACCATGAATTAAGGATGGAAAATATAAGGTTACAAAATACCAGGTCGAGAAGTACTACAAGATCAAATTCAAGATCAGTTAGAAGAGAAGCGAGACGAGATTCTCCTATGAGGGATGTTGCATAGGATATTCAAGAAGATATACAGACCAGGATATTGATTTGAGTGTTGTATTCGCTAATTCTTTGGCTATGCTTCTCAATGTGTCTATGAATGATCCGACTGTAAGTATTACACCACCGTATTAAATATTGATCTGTGATCTCTAAGGGTCCCTTTTTCGCGATACTAAATATCTCGTTCCCTGCAAAATCCCTTTTATGCACCCTTTTTAGTACATTATCATGAAAATGTTGGATATCTTTTAGAATGAATTATAGAATTACAATTTGGCCTTTTTGCTCCTCTATCTATTTCAATTCGGTACACCTGTGCCTGGTTCTGATCAATATCGTGAGTTGGAGGTGGTGGTGGTGGTGCTTGATCTTCTAAAAAATGAGCGAGTTTCCCCTTTTGAATTAGACGAGGGATTATTCTTCGCAGGTTTCTGCAATCATTTGTATGATGTCCGTGGAAAACGATGATACTTGCAAAATTCAAGGCTTCGCCACAGTGGAGGCTCTCTCCCTAGATTCGGAGGTGCGGGGAATCTCTTCAACAATACAATTGCCTCCCATATTCTTTCTACTGTCGTATTGAGCCTAGGAAGTGTTACATCCTCAAATTGCGGCCTTCTCTCCCCATATCTTGGACCTTGATTATACCTTCGCTTATTCCCGAATTATCTCCTCGCGGTTCTTTGTCTCACTCTATATACCTCGGATCTTTGTCGATCCATTCACGATCCCCGCTTGACACTGCTACTAAATTATGAAGGATTGTATTTGATGATTCCCCTTTTTCACGCTTCGAGTTACTTTCTATAGCATTTGACATCCTTGGTAAACGACGCGAGTTTCACTCTTTTGATGGTACTTGTGCAATTCCGCCTACTTCTCTCCGCTTCTCCTCCACGGCAATGTATTCCTCCTGGTACTCTCTCAATTCATTCGTCGTTAATGAATCATAAATTATGAATATTTGAATGTACAAGAGGTCTGTGGGAATTAGGGCATTCACGAAGGCTAGAATGAAGTTCTTCTCATCGACTCTCTCTACGAGTTCGCTACATACAGTCCTCCATCTCGTCACCAAACTTCGCAGACTTTCTCCAGGCTTTCGTCTAAGATTGAACAAAGTTTATATCCCAGGCCTTGGCATGTTATTGCTTATGTATGTTGTTAAAAATATCCTCTGTAAGTCCCGCAACGAAGAGATTGATCTCTATGGAAACCCATCAAACCACGCCAATGCTTCACTGGTCAAGCTCGCTTGGAAATATTTACACAATACAGCTTCATTTTGTGCCCATTGCATCAAGGAATGGGTGTATTGCTTCAAGTGTTGCACTGCACTTTCAGATCCACTGAATATGCTCCCTAAGGTTGGTAATGAGCATCTCGAAGGAATTCTTGCCTCTAGTACATCACGAGTAAATGGAGATTTGCTAGCCTCCTCTATTGCCTCTTGCCGCGTTGTACTCTCCCTCCTCTTCGTGAGTTATTAATCATTGACCTCATGTCTCGTAACTCGTCTAAGACTGCTATTGGTTTAAATTATCTCCACCTTCATCTCACATGTTCCTTCTTTCTTCGTCGTTTCTTCTACCATCCTTGCGTCTCCTATCCTCACGTCTCCTTTCTTCTTCGTATTCCCTTTCTTCCTCGCGTCTTTCCTCTTCCTCGTGTACCCTCTCTTCTATGCGTCATCTTTCTTCATTGAACCTTCGCCTTTGATCTTCCCATCTGGTTTCTTCCAATGCTCTCCTCAACTCTCTTTCTTCGCTACTTTCTCTTTGGCGTCCCCTCCTTCGCTCTCTTCATTCCTCGTTTCTCCTTTCTTCATTTTCGTTCTCTTCCAACATCTCTTCTCTCTGATGTAAGTTTCTCCTTGCTGGTGAGCCCGTTCTCGCATCTGATTCCCCTCGTTGGTCATTTGCTGCTCTCTCTTCATTGAGTTGTTGGTTTTATTGCGTTAAGGTAATATTTTGCCTTGCGAGCCTGGTTCGTTGTTCTACTAGATATCTCTCCCGTTCTCTTTCTAGACGAAGTACCTCCCTCAATTGCTCCAATGTCATATTTTCCTCATTAATATTTTCCTCTATCTCTTTGCCAGTGGGTTCTTCTCCTTCAATCGTGTCAGTATCAGTGGTATAAAGAGATCCCTCTCTATATCGATTCTCATCATGGTTGCCATTTTGCCGCTAATTCACGCCACGCCTTCCTCCTGGGTTTGATGTTTCTCCTATCTCCATTCTTCTTCCTCTTTTCGCTTCTAGACACTTGCTTCTCCTCGATGCCATTAGATGTTTTTCTCGATCCGGAACCCTTGCCATTAACTAATTCCAGCCGAATTATTCTCTTCTCATTGATTTACTAACGATCTTCAACCGAGTGAAACTTCTTCTAATTCATACTTGATACAAACTTCCAAGACTTTAATAAATCTTTCAAAATGGAGTTAGATCTACTCTATTTTCCTGACCCTCAGCACAAATCTACCCTCCTAGTTTACGAAATCGTATATTTTATGAAAAACAACTCGTTAAAATATTTTAATAAGAGAACTCAAAAAATAACTTCAACTCTTTTCCTTTCCAAATCTCAAGTGAGAGGAAGCTCTCAACATGAGATCCCCGTTTCTGAGCGCCAAAATGTAACTACCGGAAATCTAGTATTACACCCAAATAGAAAAGATTACTATTCTAAGACATGATATCGAAACCCGAAATGAAAAGTATTTTATTAATTAAATTGATCTCTTAATGAAGATGATGAGGATAATACAAATATTGAAACTCACAAGAACCCTAACTCACTCTCTTTTCACTTAGTCTCCTCCCATACAAAATATCCAACCCTTTTTCCCATCAACTAAGGTCTCTATTTATAGGGAAAACTGAATAGTGGAGTACAACTCATTTTACTTCGTGGAGGGTCACACACTTCACGTGATTACGCTTTTACCTCGTCCAAGCCATTTTCTATAAATTAATTCCATCTTTTTCGCCGATAACTTCGGTACCTTGTCGGCACAATTGTCCTATTTCTTGCACAACAATCCTATCTTCGCCTAACTCTCCTTTCGTCATGAGTTATCCTTTCTCCCAAGCAATCATACTTTGTCAACTTCTATCCTGACCGAATTATACTTCGCAGATCCAATATTTGTTAAAGTAAATCTGACACCTGATTTGACTTGTCACTGACATCTCTTCTCGGGGTTAATGAAAGATCTTCTAATTTAGATTTACTTCGTGGATTTCGTTCAACCTCGTTCGACCACGTGGCGAGTGGGATTTACGCACCTACGGGAAGACCGAACCTTCCACATAAATGTACCCTTCATCATAGTCAAACTACACTTAGATTCCCAACTTCCTAGGTAGTATGTTATTTGGAGAATGTAAAGAAAGTAAAAAATTATTGGGATTTAGGTACTAGAAATACAATCATCATCGAAATGTCTCGAGACACATTTAAACTTGGAAAGAGATCTATTCCACAACAATTTTCAACCGAGAAATTAATAACAATAAAATGGCACGAATAAAGTAATCGTTGGTTTCTCTTTCATCCTCGATGACGTGTCAAGAGCCATAGAGGCGATTTTTTCTTCTTCATAGTTCTCCATGGCTGCAAGCCATGAATCTTCTTCCATTCCCCTTTCAATCTCTAATCCGAATGCAGATCCTTCTAGTCTTGCTAGATTATTCGAGGCGATCATTGGGTTTGGGGATTTTCCACCTTTGGGGGTTAATAGTGATCCTAAACCGAATTCAAACTCGGATCCAAAATCATATTTGAACTTGAATCAATCTCGAGACGCTTTTAAGCTATCTTTGGGTGTCTTGGTAACAACAATCTTCAAACAATCTCATCAACCAAGTTTTCTTTTGATGAAGCTAAGGAAGTTGATGGAGTATCTCTGCTGTTTTCAATTCGGGTGAACTCAAAACTCACTTTTCAAATTGTGAATCTTATGTTGTAGGATATTTTGTGGGAATAAACTTCAATTCCCTTTGTGAAAGAAAGATTAATTTCTCTGTGGAAATTGAAAGGAGATTTTCCATGACTATTCATGGAGAACAAGCTTTTTTGTTCAAATTTGCTCAAGAAGAAGACAGATTAAAGTGTTAGGAATTGGGTTCGCTTTTCATAGCTAAGAAACTCTTTTTGATTCGTCCCCGGTCCATTACTCTAGAGCAAAACCTTGATGCTATTACCTCGGTCCTGTATGGATGAATCTCGGGCGGTTCCTCTTTATCTTTGGAATCAATTAGGGTTATCTAGGATTGCAAGTATTGTGTGCACTCAATCATGACCGATACTCCAACGAGCGTTGAAGACTAGGATGTCATATGCCGAGTTTTGGTTGAAGTTGCGGTGATTGTGAGTTCCTGCCGAATTACCCATTCAAGTGGATAATGTGAAACCTAGTGAAGGCAGAGTATCCTTGGCGACCTAATGCTTGTTCTCACTTGCCAAAACTTTTGGGCATTCGGATGCCAAATGTAGCTTAGTTCCTAAGCCGAAAGAAAACTCGCGCCTCGATTTCAACTCCCATAACTCTGAAAACGTAGTTGCTCAAAACAATGCGATTTGGTTGTTAACACAAGGGATATAGGCCGGGGACAGTCGAGCAAATCCCTCTAGTAGTTGAAACTCGGGATACAAAGGAGATTTTGACCGGCGATGTACAACATGATGGGTTCATAGAAGTGGCAGCCCAAACAAAAGAAAATTGGACTACTTTTACTAGAAAGAAGAAGAAATCAAGCGGCAAAGTTACTTCGCAAGTTCAATCTTGCTCCCTAAACTCTTTTTCTATTTTAGAAACTGTGGAAGCGGAGTTAGATGAACCTTTGACGGGGAGTAGAGAAGAAGGAATTAGAGAACAAGAGGGTAACAACGAAGACAAGACAATGACAAAGTCACAATTGAGTCTTGTGATGATGTTAGTGAAGAGTCGGAGTATGAAATGATAATGAAGGTATGAAAGTTGAGAAGATGAGAACTTTAGAAGAACTACCTAGAAGGAGACCTATGACTAAGCAAAAAAGGTGGATAATCTTGTGAAAGTTAGCACTTTGCTAGGTCTTTGGAGGAAAGGAAGATGACATGAAAAATATATTCGGTGGCATAATAGAAAGGCAATCCAAGCTAAACCCGATAAAGAACTTGCTAAGATCAATTGGCCTGGGGTTACAAACAATGATATGCTTGGTAGAGGGAAAAGAACTCCTGCTAGGAAGAAATAGGCTACGGCTTTTTCTTTTATGTTTTTTAAGCCCTTTGTTACTTGGATGGAGGGATGTATGCCTATGTTTGTTGCTGTTAAGGCTTAGTCTAAGACCCCGCGTCTTTAGTTTAGCTTGTTTCTTTTGGGCACTTGATTAGTGCTTTCTTCCCTGTATTTCTCTTTTTCTTTTTCCAATAATATTTTAACCTTTTCATTCAAAAAAAAAAAACGATAAAATGGCACACCATTTAAATATATAAAAACAACCAAAAAAAGATACAAAAATTTGCTCGTTACATAATAATAATAATACTAGTCCTCAATTTCTATTTGTACGATATGTTGCACTTTGTACCAATCCGCTCCTATTCCTGCTACAACCCTTTCTTTGATCAATGGCATGTTCCTAATCTTTAATTTTTCTAGGGTAGTGATAAACCTCAATCCTTCTGGAAGCATACTCAATTGGAAGCAGCAATTTATATATAACTCCTTTAGATTGGGCATTCCACCCTGGTCGACTCTCCATTCTTTAATAGCATCAAAATCTCCCAACACTAATAATTGGAGTTGAGGGAATCCTTTCGAAGAGCATACCATTCCCTCCCCTTCGTATTCACACATTGTTAAAATTAAAATTCTTAGTTTTGGGAGATGTTGAAGAGTTGTCATCGGATCAGTGGTAAAAAAGCCGCCTTTTAAGTATAACTTGGTGAGGTTTGGTGGGTATTTTTGGAGGTTAACCGTGTCTAGCCTTCCCATTAAATTCAGTGTATGAAGGTAGTGACAAGAAGAAAGTGATTCAAATATTGAGTTGGGAAATCCTTCAATACTATGGATGCACAAATTTCTAATAGGGTTTTGATACTGGTCATCAGAGAATGATGATGAGAATGAACTTCGTTTGCCAATAATCTCTTCTAAGATTATTTCAGTTTCCAATCGCGAGGTATAGCACACATACAATTTTCGGAGATTTGAAAGCTTCTCCAGACAACCTTTTCTTATCCATTTTCCAGCTTGTATATTTACAACCGATTGGAGATTTACCAAATTCTGAATTCGAAAATCATCAGCCACTGGATTCTGCAAAAGAATTAGGTGCCTTAATTGTGCCAAGTTTTTGGCAGTTCCAGGCAACGATTTGTGGGTGCCTAATTTTAGGAATTGTAAATTTCTTAAATTGCCTATCGATGATGAGATCTCGGAAACATTCTGTATCCTTAGATACCTCAAGTGAATTAATTTGGAAACTTCTTTTGTCATACTTTTATCGAAATGTTCTTTGTTTTCAAGATCTAAGACTCTAAGCAGTTTCATATTCTGGTAACTCAATGGTGATCGAGTAAAACCCAATGGGAAAATGGCGAGAAAAGTGCGTAGTGCATGATACGAATCACTGAAGTAGATGTCATACCTAATTAACATGTCGTTGGGATTTAGATTGACAGCATACCTCCGCAATCTTCCAGATGTATTAGTATTCAAAGAATTTGATGTTAATGCATTATAAGTATCATGGAAGTTTATCTCCTTCGCCTTCGACAAACAAAGGTCTCGCATAAGATCATGCATCCTACATATGTGATGCTGACCACATGTTGGAAAGAAAGATTCTTTGCCAGCTTGAACCATACACCTTTGGATCAACTCTGCAAGATATTGGTGCTTCCCCTATGTCCTCCATTGTTATTTGCAGATTTTCCTGTGTACGTGATATGAAACCCTCAGCAACCCACAGTTGGATCAATTTCTTTCTTGGAATTGCGTAGTCTTCAGGAAAAAGACCCAGATAGAGAAAAACATGGCTTCAAGTGAGATGGCAAATCATGGTAGCTCAATGCTAATATTCCGTTCACCCTCCATTTCTCCTTTATTAATGTTGGAGATAACGTCTCTATGAACAAGTTCCCATTGCTTGATTTCACACTTCTTTGTTGCTAATAACCCTCCAAGCACACATATCGCCAACGGCAGACTACCACATTTACGTACCATCTCCCTTCCTAGCTTCTCCAGACGAGGTGGATAACAATCAGAGCCTGTCATATTCTTTGGAAATGCCTTCTTACGAAGCAATTCCCAACTGTCATCATCGCTTAAAATCTGAGGTTCAAAGTGAAGGCTCCATGGATCTGCATGCAAAGCAACCTCCTTGTTCCGAGTTGTTAATAATATTTTTGCTTCCTCTCTTTCCAATCGGAAAAGCCTGACTTAAAGTATCCCAATGATTGACCCTCCATACATCATCCAAGACTACAAAGTATCGCTTATCTTGGAGGTGGTTGTAAATCTTTTCCATAAGATCCGCCTCACTCATCTGCAGCTCGCCATCTGGTGCTTCAGACAGAGACTTCAGAATTTCTCCCAAAACATCTTTCACATGAAGTTGTTGAGATATAGAACTCCAAGCACAACAGTCAAAATGACTCTTAAGCGTATCATGCCTGTAAATTTTCTTGGCCAAAGTTGTTTTGCCGAGGCCTCCAACACCGATAATGGATATGACACGACGTTCTTCTTCATCTTTAATCAACTCAATCAGTAATGTCCTTGTATGCTCATCAAAGCCGATAACATCATTGTCCTCAACATGAGGATAGCGATTCCTTAGTGGATGTTGAATCATCCTTTGATTGGTTTCAGAACTCGAAGCGTCGTTGCTGCACAACTCCTTAATACCATATGTGATTGTACTATTAGCGACAGCTTTGAGTCTAGCCTGGATGGCTTGGATCTCTTTCCCAACCCTGTAGAGATGTATCAAATTTTTAACCATCAAAGCCTTCCGAATGACAAGATTTTTTTTTATTCCTTGAGTTTTACAGGTGAAATCAACTTTAAGAATAAAGGTTTCGATAACATCTTCTGCATCGTAAGCAAGGTTTCTAATTTCCTTCACCCAATTGCGAACACGTTCATCCCCTTGTTGTGCCTTTGCATCTGCATCTTTTAAGAAACACTGCATCCTTATCAGTTCATCACGTAAACCTTCCACCTGAGTACGAACACCAAGTAAGAAGAATGTTTCACCAATAAGTGCATCGCCCAATTTCTCCACAGCAAATGAGACAACTGCGTCTACCATTTTTTTGACTTGAAAAGAAATTCAATGAAAAGAAGAAGATGAAAAAGAGAAGAAGTAATTTGATTATTGTGTGTTTAGACCTTGGTTTACGAACTTATCGTTTATAGACATAGTTTCATTGTTATTAAAAACATATACATATATTGCTGCCATGATCGTGCATCACATAACATTAGTTTTACTCGATAGAGTATGCCACGGAACGCGCCAACGCGGGATCTTATCTCTTCGATAAAATGGCCGGTGGAATTTATTTAATATCAAGGAACGTGGCTAGATGGTTGCTGAGACAATAGTTGTTAATAAAATATATACCTGTGCCTTATCCAATTCCCAACTGGTTGCCTTGACTTCATTAAAAAATAAAAAGGCAATTTGTCAAATCTGGCAAGTTGGCCGCCACTCTTTAGTGTTTGTAGTTGTGTTTGGATACCTCCTTAGACGCATATTCATTCCTACTCTTACCAATTGAGTTCGGATATTTTTATGGTACTCAATCCAGTAATGGGGCACTAAGTATTTCCAGGGTAACTTTAACAGATTAGTAAATGTGAAGAGCAAAGTCGATCCAAACATTTTTCTTAGTCTTTCTAAATGTCTTATGACAAGCAGATACTTTGTGAGGCTTCCCGACAAACTTCAATTCAGGACTTCAAGTTTTTAGCGAACAGCAAAACAAATCAGCATACGAAACTCCCCACAACTAACTGCCGGCTGTTAGTAGTATATTCTAGAAGGTCCAGAATTGAGCTTGTTTGTTAGTCCAATTTTTTTATTAGTTTCATAAAAGGATCAATCATGTGATTGGTAATTTTACCTACTACAAAGAGATTTTGAACAAATTAAATACTTACATGTCAATTTCATTTATTAATCGAAAACAAGAAAAAGAATCATTTTGTTTTGTTTTGTATGATTTATTTTTTTGACTGTTGCTTCTTGCTTGTCTGCTTTCCTACGTGAGCCTTAACATATGTGCATTTTATACAAGTGCACCGAATCTCAGTATTCAATACCACTCGATCAATTTCACTCTAATTTCACACCATTTATATAGGGGATACCAGTCTTACTAAGTGTTGATACCATTTTATCGATCCAACGGTTAGGATCGATGAGATTCTTTTGTCCTATATGAAACGGTATCAGCACTTAGTAGGACTGATATCCCCTTTATAAATCATGCAATTTCATTACGCTGGAAATTGCATTTGAATATTTAGTTGTAAATTGCAGATTTTAGTATTCAATGCCACCTCTTCCTTGGCTTCCATCTTAATTAATACAGCAAGTTGGTGGCCTCTCTGCCGGCCCTGATGTCGTAACACAAGTGCGCACCCCGTTGGATGCATTCTATGTACATTCAACTCGTTTTCAGTCCATGCAACTACTTTCTGACTTCGATAGGAAAAGAATCACTTTGTATTCGCTTTATTAAAAAACACAAAATATATATATGAAGAAGCCCTTATTTATATTTCCATGATCATCAAACATAAATCACACACACTAGAACATCATTGACACATAAAGTAGGCAATAAAAATAAAGTCACAATCCCACACCTTGTGAAGAAGATTACATGGAAAAATAGCAGATGAATAAACCAGTATATCTTCATAACATTTATTCAATCCAAACGCGCATAAAGAGAAAACATGGATAAAAAGATCACGGATAGGACGTCTTCAAAACCCCACGCATCTGCTTCCTTAGTTCCTCCATGCATTGGAAGCTGAATGTCAGGCCATTAATGTGTACAAGTTAAGTAAATTACGAGTTCTAGAAATAGAAATCAAATATGTACTAAAAAATCAGCTTTGCGGACTAACCTGCCGTAGTTAGTCTGTTCCGGTAGTCTTGTCCAATCGCAAAGAAGTAATATCCACCAAGGCGTTTTTCCCTAGCATACCTTACCTTGGCCTCGATGGATCTCTCACCATCGTACGAAATCCAATTGGTTCCAGCATGAGAATAGTAGGATACTGTCTCCGGATCATACCTCTCAGTTGCACCATGCTTAGAATTGAAAATCACCACATTGCTGTACACCATGTACGCTTCGGTGTATTCATCATCTTCCAAGACTTTAATAAATCTTTCAAAATGGAGTTAGATCTACTCTATTTTCCTGACCCTCAGCACAAATCTACCCTCCTAGTTTACGAAATCGTATATTTTATGAAAAACAACTCGTTAAAATATTTTAATAAGAGAACTCAAAAAATAACTTCAACTCTTTTCCTTTCCAAATCTCAAGTGAGAGGAAGCTCTCAACATGAGATCCCTGTTTCTCGGCGCCAAAATGTAACTACTGGAAATCTAGTATTACACCCAAATAGAAAGATTACTATTCTAAGACATGATATCGAAACCCGAAATGAAAAGTATTTTATTAATTAAATTGATCTCTTAATGAAGATGATGAGGATAATACAAATATTGAAGCTCATAAGAACCCTAACTCACTCTCTTTTCACTTAGTTTCCTCCCATACAAAGAATCCAACCCCTTTTCCAATCAACTAAGGTCTCTATTTATAGGAAACTAAATAATGGAGTACAGCTCATTTTACTTTGCAGAAAGTCACACACTTCACGTGATTCTGCTTTTTACCTCGTCCAAGCCATTTTCTATAAATTAATTCCATCTTTTTCGCCGATAACTTCGGTACCTTGTCGGCACAATTGTCCTATTTCTTGCACAACAATCCTATCTTCGCCTAACTCTCCTTTCGTCATGAGTTATCCTTTCTCCCAAGCAATCATACTTTGTCAACTTCTATCCTGACCGAATTATACTTCGCAGATCCAATATTTGTTAAAGTAAATCTGACACCTGATTTGACTTGTCACTGACATCTCTTCTCGGGGTTAATGAAAGATCTTCTAATTTAGATTTACTTCGTGGATTTCGTTCAACCTCGTTCGACCACGTGGCGAGTGGGATTTCTGTACCTACAGGAAGACTGAACCTTCCACATAAATGTACCCTTCATCATAGTCAAACTACACTTAGATTCCCAACTTCCGGTAGTATGTTATTTGGAGAATGTAAAGAAAGTAAAAAATTATTGGGATTTAGGTACTAGAAATACAATCATCATCGAAATGTCTGAGACACATTTAAACTTGGAAAGAGATCTATTCCACAACAATTTTCAACTGAGAAATTAATAACAATAAAATGGCACGAATAAAGTAATCGTCGTGGTTTTCTCTTTCATCCTCTGATGACGTGTCAAGAGCCATAGAGGCGATTTTTTCTTCTTCATAGTTCTCCATGGCTGCAAGCCATGAATCTTCTTCCATTCCCTTTCAATCTCTAATCCGAATGCGAGATCCTTCTAATCTTTTAGATTATAAAGAGGCGATCATTGGGTTTGGGGATTTTCCACCTTTGGGGGTTAATAGTGATCCTAAACCGAATTCAAACTCGGATCCAAAATCATATTTGAACTTGAATCAATCTCGAGACAGGTTTTAAGCTATCTTTGGGTGTCTTGGTAACAACAATCTTCAAACAATCTCATCAACCAAGCTTTCTTTTGATGAAGCTAAGGAAGTTGATGGAGTATCTACTTTGTTTTCAATTCAATTGAACTCAAAACTCACTTTTCAAATTGTGAATCTTATGTTGTAGGATATTTTGTGGGGAATAAACTTCAATTCCCCTTTGTGAAAGAAAGATTAATTTCTCTCGTGGAAATTGAAAGGAGATTTTTCCATGACTATTCATGGAGAACAAGCTTTTTGTTCAAATTTGCTCAAGAAGAAGACAGATTAAAGTGTTAGAATTGGGTTCGGTTTTCATAGCTAAGAAACTCTTTTTGATTCGTCACTGTCCATTACTCTAGAGCAAAACCTTGATGCTATTACCTCGGTCCACGTATGGATGAATCTCGGGCAGGTTCCTCTTTATCTTTGGAATCAATTAGGGTTATCTAGGATTGCAAGTATTGTGTGCACTCCAATCATGACCGATACTCCAACGGCGTTGAAGACTAGGATGTCATATGCCGAGTTTTGGTTGAAGTTGTTCTGATTGTGAGTTCCCTCTTTGAATTACCCATTCAAGTGGATAATGTGAAACTGTTAGTGAAGGCAAGAGTATCCTTGGCGACCTAATGCTTGTTCTCACCAAAACTTTTGGGCATTCGGATGCCAAATGTAGCTTAGTTCCTAAGCCGAAAGAAAACTCGGCGCCTCGATTTCAACTCCTGGTTAACTCTAAGCTGTAGTTGCTCAAAACAATGCGATTTGGTTGTTAACACAAGGGATATAGCTGGGACAGAGTCGAGCAAATCCCTCTAGTAGTTGAAACTCGGGATACAAAGGAGATTTTGACCATTCTTGATGTACAACATGATGGGTTCATAGAAGTGGCAGCCAAACAAAAGAAAATTGGACTACTTTTACTAGAAAGAAGAAGAAATCAAGCGGCAAAGTTACTTAGAAGTTCAATCTTGCTCCCTAAACTCTTTTTCTATTTTAGAAGCGTGGAAGCGGAGTTAGATGAACCTTTGACGAGGAGTAGAGAAGAAGGAATTAGAGAACAAGAGGGTAACAACGAAGACAATGCAATGACAAAGTCACAATTGAGTCTTGTGATGATGTTAGTGAAGAGTCGGAGTATGAAACAGGATAATGAAGGTATGAAAGTTGAGAAGATGAGAACTTTAGAAGAACTACCTAGAAGGAGACCTATGACTAAACGGAAAAGGTGGATAATCTTGTGAAAGTTAGCACTTTGCTAGGTCTTTTGGAAAGGAAGATGACATGAAAAATATATTCTGTGGCATAATAGAAAGGCAATCCAAGCTAAACCCCGATAAAGAACTTGCTAAGATCAATTGGCCTGGGTTACAAACAATGATATGCTTGGTAGAGGGAAAAGAACTCCTGCTAGGAAGAAATAGGCTACGGCTTTTCTTTTATGTTTTTTTAAGCCCTTTGTTACTTGGATGGAGGGATGTATGCCTATGTTTGTTCTTTGTTAAGGCTTAGTCTAAGACCCCGCGTCTTTAGTTTAGCTTGTTTCTTTTGGGCACTTGATTAGTGCTTTCTTCCCTGTATTTCTCTTTTTCTTTTTCCAATAATATTTTAACCTTTTCATTCAAAAAAAAAAAAAAAAAAACGATAAAATGGCACACCATTTAAATATATAAAAACAACCAAAAAAAGATACAAAAATTTGCTCGTTACATAATAATAATAATACTAGTCCTCAATTTCTATTTGTACGATATGTTGCACTTTGTACCAATCCGCTCCTATTCCTGCTACAACCCTTTCTTTGATCAATGGCATGTTCCTAATCTTTAATTTTTCTAGGGTAGTGAAAAACCTCAATCCTTCTGGAAGCATACTCAATTGGAAGCAGCAATTTATATATAACTCCTTTAGATTGGGCATTCCACCCTGGTCGACTCTCCATTCTTTAATAGCATCAAAATCTCCCAACACTAATAATTGGAGTTGAGGGAATCCTTTCGAAGAGCATACCATTCCCTCCCTTCGTATTCACACATTGTTAAAATTAAAATTCTTAGTTTTGGGAGATGTTGAAGAGTTGTCATCGGATCAGTGGTAAAAAGCCGCCTTTTAAGTATAACTTGGTGAGGTTTGGTGGGTATTTTGGAGGTTAACCGTGTCTAGCCTTCCCATTAAATTCAGTGTATGAAGGTAGTGACAAGAAGAAAGTGATTCAAATATTGAGTTGGGAAATCCTTCAATACTGTGGATGCACAAATTTCTAATAGGGTTTTGATACTGGTCATCAGAGAATGATGATGAGAATGAACTTCGTTTGCCAATAATCTCTTCTAAGATTATTTCAGTTTCCAATCGCGAGGTATAGCACACATACAATTTTCGGAGATTTGAAAGCTTCTCCAGACAACCTTTTCTTATCCATTTTCCAGCTTGTATATTTACAACCGATTGGAGATTTACCAAATTCTGAATTCGAAAATCATCAGCCACTGGATTCTGCAAAAGAATTAGGTGCCTTAATTGTGCCAAGTTTTTGGCAGTTCCAGGCAACGATTTGTGGGTGCCTAATTTTAGAATTGTAAATTTCTTAAATTGCCTATCGATGATGAGATCTCGAAACATTCTGTATCCTTAGATACCTCAAGTGAATTAATTTGGAAACTTCTTTTGTCATACTTTTATCGAAATGTTCTTTGTTTTCAAGATCTAAGACTCTAAGCAGTTTCATATTCTGGTAACTCAATGGTGATCGAGTAAAACCCAATGGGAAAATGGCGAGAAAAGTGCGTAGTGCATGATACGAATCACTGAAGTAGATGTCATACCTAATTAACATGTCGTTGGGATTTAGATTGACAGCATACCTCCGCAATCTTCCAGATGTATTAGTATTCAAAGAATTTGATGTTAATGCATTATAAGTATCATGGAAGTTTATCTCCTTCGCCTTCGACAAACAAAGGTCTCGCATAAGATCATGCATCCTACATATGTGATGCTGACCACATGTTGGAAAGAAAGATTCTTTGCCAGCTTGAACCATACACCTTTGGATCAACTCTGCAAGATATTGGTGCTTCCCTATGTCCTCCATTGTTATTTGCAGATTTTCCTGTGTACGTGATATGAAACCCTCAGCAACCCACAGTTGGATCAATTTCTTTCTTGGAATTGCGTAGTCTTCAGGGAAAAGACCCAGATAGAGAAAACATGGCTTCAAGTGAGATGGCAAATCATGGTAGCTCAATGCTAATATTCCGTTCACCCCTCCATTTTCTCCTTTATTAATGTTGGAGATAACGTCTCTATGAACAAGTTCCCATTGCTTGATTTCACACTTCTTTGTTGCTAATAACCCTCCAAGCACACATATCGCCAACGGCAGACTACCACATTTACGTACCATCTCCCTTCCTAGCTTCTCCAGACGAGGTGGATAACAATCAGAGCCTGTCATATTCTTTGGAAATGCCTTCTTACGAAGCAATTCCCAACTGTCATCATCGCTTAAAATCTGAGGTTCAAAGTGAAGGCTCCATGGATCTGCATGCAAAGCAACCTCCTTGTTCCGAGTTGTTAATAATATTTTGCTTCCTCTCTTTCCAATCGGAAAAGCCTGACTTAAAGTATCCCAATGATTGACCCTCCATACATCATCCAAGACTACAAAGTATCGCTTATCTTGGAGGTGGTTGTAAATCTTTTCCATAAGATCCGCCTCACTCATCTGCAGCTCGCCATCTGGTGCTTCAGACAGAGACTTCAGAATTTCTCCCAAAACATCTTTCACATGAAGTTGTTGAGATATAGAACTCAAGCACAACAGTCAAAATGACTCTTAAGCGTATCATGCCTGTAAATTTTCTTGGCCAAAGTTGTTTTGCCGAGGCCTCCAACACCGATAATGGATATGACACGACGTTCTTCTTCATCTTTAATCAACTCAATCAGTAATGTCCTTGTATGCTCATCAAAGCCGATAACATCATTGTCCTCAACATGAGGATAGCGATTCCTTAGTGGATGTTGAATCATCCTTTGATTGGTTTCAGAACTCGAAGCGTCGTTGCTGCACAACTCCTTAATACCATATGTGATTGTACTATTAGCGACAGCTTTGAGTCTAGCCTGGATGGCTTGGATCTCTTTCCCAACCCTGTAGAGATGTATCAAATTTTTAACCATCAAAGCCTTCCGAATGACAAGATTTTTTTTATTCCTTGAGTTTTACAGGTGAAATCAACTTTAAGAATAAAGGTTTCGATAACATCTTCTGCATCGTAAGCAAGGTTTCTAATTTCCTTCACCCAATTTCGAACACGTTCATCCCCTTGTTGTGCCTTTGCATCTGCATCTTTTAAGAAACACTGCATCCTTATCAGTTCATCACGTAAACCTTCCACCTGAGTACGACACCAAGTAAGAAGAATGTTTCACCAATAAGTGCATCGCCCAATTTCTCCACAGCAAATGAGACAACTGCGTCTACCATTTTTTTGACTTGAAAAAGAAATTCAATGAAAAGAAGAAGATGAAAAGAGAAGAAGTAATTTGATTATTGTGTGTTTAGACCTTGGTTTACGAACTTATCGTTTATAGACATAGTTTCATTGTTATTAAAAACATATACATATATTGCTGCCATGATCGTGCATCACATAACATTAGTTTTACTCGATAGAGTATGCCACGGAACGCGCCAACGCGGGATCTTATCTCTTCGATAAAATGGCCGGTGGAATTTATTTAATATCAAGGAACGTGGCTAGATGGTTGCTGAGACAATAGTTGTTAATAAAATATATACCTGTGCCTTATCCAATTCCCAACTGGTTGCCTTGACTTCATTAAAAAATAAAAAGGCAATTTGTCAAATCTGGCAAGTTGGCCGCCACTCTTTAGTGTTTGTAGTTGTGTTTGGATACCTCCTTAGACGCATATTCATTCCTACTCTTACCAATTGAGTTCGGATATTTTTATGGTACTCAATCCAGTAATGGGGCACTAAGTATTTCCAGGGTAACTTTAACAGATTAGTAAATGTGAAGAGCAAAGTCGATCCAAACATTTTCTTTAGAAATAAACAAAGTATTCCCTCCAAGTATTGCTTATCTGAGCGAGTAAATTGCTAGAGGCGCCGTATTATTATGTTTGTAATTAATTATCAAACAAGGGGTGCAGGTACAATAGAAGCTGCTGTGTACTGCGCTTTTGCATTTTCGGCACTTTAATAAATAAATGGTATTAGCATATACAATACATTCGACTAGATGAAACTCCAAATATAGCTCCATTCAATCCTTTTAAAGACAATTACAAACAAACAAACAAATCTATTACAATTACTATTACATGATTCAACCATTGAGGGGAAAAAAAGGAAAAAAAGGCACAACCCTGTCACAAAACACCAGATGTACGTTACCCTGAAATTTAATTCCTATCAGGATTCGTACCTTTTTAACCTGATTATGATGGACGGTATGTGTTGAATTTTGTACCAGTCCTCTCCCCTTCTACAACCCTTTCTATTACCAATGGCATGCTTATTATACTTAATTTTTCTAGGGTGGTGATGAACCTCAATCCTTCTGGAAGCGTACTCAATTTAGAGACGTTAATTATACCTAACTCCTTAAGATGGGGCATTCCACCTTTCTCCACTCTCCACTCCTTTACATTTGCAAGCCAACCCAAGGATAAGTATTGGAGTTGAGGGAATCCTTTTGAAGAGCATACCATTTCATCCCCTTCATATACACTCCCAAACAACTCTAAAGTCCTTAGTTTTGGGAGATATTGAAGAGTGGCCATCGGGTCTTGGAGGTTTGGTGGGTATTCTTGGAGGTTGACAATATCTAGACTATCAACCAAAATCAGTGTGTGGAGTTTATGACAACAAGAAAGTGAATCAAAAATTGAGTTGGGAAATATCTCAGAACTATAAATACACAGATTTCTAATGGGAATTTGGCACTGCACATTGAACGATGATGATGATGACAACGACGAGGATAATGAACTTCGCTTCCCAACAACTTCATCTATAATTATATCAGTTTGTAACCGCGAGGTATTATGTACAGACAATCTTCTAAGATTTGAAAGCTTCTGAAAGCAACCCTTCCTTATCCAATTCCCAGCTTTCAGCCTAGCAATAGTTTGGAGGTGTATAAGATTCTCAAATCGAAATTTCGGATCTATTGACCCAAAGCACAGGTTTAGGTGTCTTAGTTGTTCCAACTTTGATGTAGTTTCGGGTAATGTTCCATAAAATGAAGGTAACTCGAGGGTTTGTAAATTTCGTAAATTGCCTATGGATGATGAGATTGGAATTTTTGAGTTGATCCCTAGCGATAAATACCTTAAGTGAATCAATTTGGAAACTTCTTCTGTTACACTTTCTTTGAACTCGGATACATTTTCAAGATCTAACACTCTAAGCAGTTTATAACTTAAGTAATTCAATGGAACTGATGGAATTGGAGGAGGACCGAAAGGGACTAGAAGAGTGCGAAGTCCAGTTTCTAAATTATTGAGATAAATTTCATACCTTGACATGGATTCATTCATGGAATGAATAGCTAACCTTCGCAATTTCCTATTATTGACATCAGTTGATGATGTTACGCCACCAACGCCGTGTTGCTGATTATATATATCAAGGAAGTTCATCTCCTTCCCTTTTGATAAACAAAGGTCTCGCATAAGATCGTGTATTTGACATACTTTAACCAAGCCGTCGTCGCTGACATGAACCATACACCTTTGAATTAACTCTCCCAAATATTGGTTTTTCCCTATGTCCTCCATTGTTGAGAGTAGGTCTTCTTGTGTATGTCGTATGAAACCCTCAGCAATCCACAATTGGATCAATTTTTTTCTTGGAATTGCACGGTCTTCCGGGAAAAGACCTAGATACAAAAAACATGGCTTCAAATGACAAGGCAAATCATTGTAGCTTAATGCTAGTATCCTCATAACTCCTCCTTTTTCATCTTTATTTATGTAGGAACCAACATCACTGTGGACAAATTCCCATTCCTTGACATCTGACCTCTTGGTTGCTAATAAACCTCCAAGAACGCATATCCCCAGCGGCAGACCACCACATTTACGTACCATCTCCCTTCCTAACTTTTCAAGAATTACAGGGTAGCAGTTAGAGTCTAATATACCCTTGGGAAATGCTTTGATACGAAGTAATTCCCAACTATCTTCATCGTTTAGATGTTGAGGTTCAAATTGAAGGCTCCATGGATCTGCTTGTAAAGCGACATCCTTATTCCGAGTTGTTAATAACACTTTGCTTCCTCTTTTCCCGGTTGGAAAGGCAGGACTTAGAGAATTCCAATGAGCAAATTCCCATACATCATCCAACACCACAAAGTATCGCTTGTCTTCGAGGTACTTGTAAAGCTTTTCCACAAGATCTATGTAACTCATTGCTTTGATCGTATGCAACTCACTGTCAGTTAGAGTCAAACACTTCTTCATAATTTCTCCTAAAGCATCTTTCACATTAAGTTGTTCAGATATAGAACTCCAACCGCAACAATCAAAACGACTCTTAATGGCTTCATGCCTATATATTTTCTTGGCAAGAGTTGTTTTGCCTAGACCTCCAACACCAACAATAGATACGATGCAACGTCGCTCATCTTCTTTCATCAACTCAGACAGTAATATTTCTGTATATTCCTCGAAACCGATAACATCATTATCCTCAACATGAGGATAGCGATTTCTTAGATGATGTTGAATCATCCTTTGGTTGGTCTCTGAACTTAAAGCTTCGTTGCCGCACAACTCCTTAATACCATAGGTGATTGTACTATTAGAGATAGCTTTGAGTCTAGCCTGGATGGCTAGGATCTCCTTGCCAACCCTATGGAGATGTATCATATTCTTAACCATCAAAGCATTCCTTATGATAAGATTTTTTATTCCTTCAGTGCTGGGGGTGGAATCAACTTTAAGTAAGAAGGTGTCAATAACATCTTCTGCATCATAGGCCAGGTTTCTAATTTCCATTACCCAATTGCGAATACGTTCGTCTCCTTGTTGTTCTTTCGCATCTGCATCTTTTAAGAAACACAACATCCTTCTTAGTTCATCACGTAACCCTTCAACTTGAGCACGGACACCACGTAAGAAGAATGTTTCACCAATAAGTGCATCGCCCAATTTCTCCACAGCAAATGAGACCGCTGCATCTACCATTATCTTGACTTGAAAAGAAACTTAACGAATTGAAATGAAGAAGATGAAGAACTTTACGATGAACTTAATTTCATATGTAGACTTTGAATTAGCCCTTTTTGTTATTGCTGTCTCGATCTGCGCTCCATGACAATGAGATCTTATCTCTTTGGTAAATGGAGGGTGAATTTAATTAATATAAGAGAACGTGGCTAGCTTTCTGGTCACGAAGAGCATAGTTGTTCATAAAATATATACCTGTGTCTTATCCAATTCTCAAGTGGTTGCCTCCATTTTCAATTAAGAAATAAAAGGCAATTTGTCAAACTTGGCAAGTTGGTCAGGTTTCGATTAGTTTTTGGATACCTTAGACCCGTATCCGTTCATACTCTTATTTTGTTCATTTTACTATTTTTCATAGTGGAAAATCACGTTTTTAACCAGCTGGCTTGTAGTTCTGTTCAAGCTTGTTTCAACAAGAGTATGCGGTGGTGCATCAAGCTTAGGTGGTTAGCTGCTTGTGCTAACTATGGAAATGTCAGTTTTGAGCATGCATATAGAGAAGTGAACTTTACAGCTGCTTAGCTAAAAGGGGTCGCACCATGCAGCAGGGAGGAAGATTAAGTTATTATGGCAAACCGGACTTTATCTCTCAACTAGAAATGCCTGCTACACCCTATTTCAGATTTAAATAGTTTGCAAGTTTTTGGGGTTACCGTGGCTTCTTTCTTGCTTGTTATCTCTTGTAGCAATTTTTTTTTGCTAAATGATATTATTTTATTACCAAAAGAGGACTAAAAAGTCAAATTACAACTTAAAGAGCAGAAAATCTAAAAACATAGACTCAAGGGGAAACAAGATACAGGACTGACAATGGTTATGAAACTAACAAAATCTATAATAAGCAACATATGGCATCTCAATTCTCTTCATAGAAGCTGGCCTCCCCATTTAAATGATTTTTTCACCTGCATTTAGCCTAGCTCCTTTCTTTGCTAAGCCATCTGCAGAGAAATTTATTTCTCTAAAGCAATGCTCAAATCTGATATCCTGTAATTTCTTTAGAACATTAAGCCATCTATTTCTTATGTACCATGATACATTTCCTTTAATGAATTCACTAATGACTGACCTGGAATCTGATATGATAATCACTTTACTACAATTTATACTAACTGCCCATTCCAATGCACATAAGACAGCAAATTCTTCAGCAATGAAGTTGGTTGCATTCCCTACACCACGACAATGTACCAATACTACGGGAAAAACAGTAATCTACAACTGTAACTTCACAACTCGTATATTTAAGGTTGTGAAAGGTGGTATGTTTGACAACTTTTGTCAAACAAAAGTTGTCAATGTATAAAAACGTCCAACTCTTAGGACCAAAGAGGAACAAAGAGTCGTGACGAAATCAAAATCACAACGTTTTTGTGAAAAGAGTAGTGACCACCTTTAGACTTTAACAACTCATCTCGTTAAGGTAGTGAATAACTATACGACAACACTTATAAGGGTTGTTGAAGATTAAAAAAATATCATTTGGAATAATGGTGTTTGAGAGATTCGAACACAAGCCAACTAGGTGTTAGCACAAGCCTTGAACCATCCTTCCTTCCTCTCAATATTGGTAGTTTTGTCCTATGTTTTTTATTATTACTATCACAACCCTTATAAGAGTTGTAAAAAAGACTTGAAAAAAATGAGGAGTGAGGTATTCAACCATCCTTTCACATTTAAATATATGATTATATTTTACATCTACTCTTATATATAAGAAAATTTCAAACCGAGCCTTAAAAAGACCAACAAATGAGCCACTTTGCAGAAACATGCAAGGCATTGTTAAATATAGACACGGTTAAACAACATAGCATAGCAAACCAAAGTATAGAATGTAATATATAGAGTGATTTAAATCTACATTCTAGAGTGACAATATAACAAAACAAACCAAACTTAGAAGAATATTAACCTTTACTTTATTTATTTTCAATAAGGATAGTTTGGTCATTTTCACAGTCTCCATAATATTTATTGCACTTTATTCCAATAAGGGTAATATGGTCAATTTCACAGTCTGTAAGAATTACTTTACTTATTTCTGATAAGGGTAGTATGGTCATTTTCACAGTCTCCATAATATTTATTGAACTTTTTTCCAATAAGGATAATATGGTCAATTTCACAGTCTGTAAGAATTACTTTACTTATTTCCGATAAGGGTAGTATGGTCATTTTCACAGTCTCCATAATATTTATTGCACTTTTTTTCCAATAAGGGTAATATGGTCATTTTCACAGTCTGTAACTTTACTATACTTATTTCTGATAAGGGTAGTATGGTCATTTTCACAGTCACCATAATATTTATTGCACTTTTTCCAATAAGGGTAATATGGTCATTTTCACAATCGGTAACATTTACTTTACTTATTTTCGATAAGGGTAGTATGGTCATTTTCATTGTCTCCATAATATTTATTGCACTTTTTTTCCAATAAGGATAATATGGTCAATTTCACAATCGGTAACATTTACTTTACTTATTTAGATAAGGGTAGTATGGTCATTTTCATTGTCTCCATAATATTTATTCCACTTTTTCCAATAAGGGTAATATGGTCATTTTCACGGTCGTAAGAATTACTTTACTTATTTTCCGATAAGGGTAGTTTGGTCATTTTCACAATTTCCATAATATTTATTGCACTTTTTCCAATATGGGTAATATGATCATTTTCACGGTCTGTAAGAATTAGTTTATTTATTTCCGGTAAATGGAAATCATTCTTACCAAGTTTAAGGTTTCGGGGAATATTCCAAAGGAATCTTACATGTAAATGGATGGATTCATCATTTTTACCAAGTTTCCGACTTATAGTAGTCCACTCTCATCCAGGTTTCGATCTCTATGAGCCCTTTGTATGCATACAATATGCCGGGATAGGGTTTGTTTAAGGTTTCGGGAATATTCTCAAGGCATCTTACTTGTAAATGGATGGATTCATCGTTTTTACCAAGTTTCCGACTTATAGTATTCCACTCCCAGCCCGAGGTTTCGATCTCGGACCCAAGGTATGCGTACATTATACTGAATAGGGCTTGTTTAAGGTTTCGGGGATATTATGAAGAATCTTACTGTAAATGGATGGATTCATCGTTTTTGCCAAGTTTGGATCGATAGTAGTCCACTCCCGGCGGGTTTCGATCTCGGAGCCACGGTATGCATACAATAGGCGAATATGGTTTGTTTAAGGTTTCATGGAATATTCTAAAGGAATCTTACAGTAAATGGATGGATTCATCGTTCTTACCAAGCTAGACCTATAGTAGTCCACTCCCGAGCCGGGTTTCGATCTCGGGCCCAAGGTATGCGTACATTATGCCAGAATAGGGTTTGTTTAAGGTTTCGGGGATATTATGAAGGAATCTTACCTGTAAATTGATGGATTCATCGTTTTTGCCAAGTTTCAGACTTATAGTAGTCCACTCCCGGCCAGGTTTCGATCTCTGAGCCACGGTATGCGTACATGGGCCAGAATATGGTTTGTTTAAGGTTTCAGAGAATATTCTAAAGGAATCTTGCCTCGTAAATGGATGGATTCATCGTTTTTACCAAGTTTCGACCTATAGTATTCCACTCCCAGACCGAGTTTCGATCTCGGACCCAAGGCATGCGTACATTATGCCCGGAATAGGGTTTGTTTAAGGTTTCGGGGATATTATGAAGGAATCTTACAGTAAATGGATGGATTCATCGTTTTTCCAAGTTTGGACTTATAGTAGTCTACTCCCGACCGGGTTTCGATCTCGGACCCAAGGTATGCGTACAATAGGACGAATATGGTTTGTTTAAGGTTTCATGGAATATTCTAAAGGAATCTTACAGCAAATGGATGGATTCATCGTTCTTACCAAGCTTCCGACCTATAGTAGTCCACTCCCTACCGGGTTTCGATCTCTGGCCCAAGGTATGCGTACATTATGCCGAATAGGGTTTGTTTAAGGTTTTCGGGGATATTATGAAGGAATCTTACCTGTAAATTGATGGATTCATCGTTTTTGCCAAGTTTCAGACTTATAGTAGTCCACTCCGCCGGGTTTCGATCTCGGAGCCACGGTATGCATACAATAGGCCGAATATGGTTTGTTTAAGGTTTGAGGAGAATATTCTAAGGAATCTTACCTCGTAAATGGATGGATTCATCGTTTTTACCAAGTTTCCACCTATAGTATTCCACTCCCTAAGCTGTGTTTCGATCTCGGACCCAAGGCATGCGTACATTATGCCGAATAGGGTTTGTTTAAGGTTTGGGGATATTATGAAGGAATCTTTACCAGTAAATTGATGGATTCATCGTTTTTGCCAAGTTTCGGACTTAAAGTAGTCCACTCCCTGCCCGGGTTTCGATCTCTGAGCCACTGAGGCATGCATACAATAGGCCGAATATGGTTTATTTAAGGTTTCGTAGAATATTCTAAAGGAATCTTACTAAAATGGATGGATTCATCGTTTTTACCAAGTTTCCGACCTATAGTATTCCACTCCCTAATCTCGGACCCAAGGCATGCGTACATTATGCCGAATAGGGTTTGTTTAAGGTTTCGTATTATGAAGGAATCTTACAAGTAAATGGATGGATTCATCGTTTTTACCAACTTTCGCCTTATAGTAGTCCACTCCTACTGTGTTTCGATCTCGGAGCCACCCAGTATGCATACAATAGGCCGAATATGGTTTGTTTAAGGTATCGGGAATATTCTAAAGGAATCTTACATAAATGGATGGATTCATTGTTTTTACCAAGTTTCCGACCTATAGAGTCCACTCTTTGGTTTCGATCTCGGACCCAAGGTTGCGTACATTATGCCCGAATAGGGTTTGTTTAAGGTTTAGGGGATATTATGAAGGAATCTTACCGGGTAAATGGATGGATTCATCGTTTTTTTACCAAGTTTCGGACTTATAGTAGTCCACTCCCGACCAGGTTTCGATCTCTGAGCCACGGGTATGCATACAAGTTTACCTTTTGAAAATGGATGGATTCATCGTTCTTACCAAGTTTTGACTTATACCAGTCCACTCAAGGCCGTGTTTCAATATTTGAGCCAAGTTATGCATACAATATGCCGAATAGAGTTTGTTTAAGGTTTTGGGGAATATTCTAATGTAATCTTACCTGTAAATGGATGGATTCATCGTTCTTACCAAGTTTTCGACTTATAGTCATCCACTCATGACCAGGTTTCGATCTCGAGCCAGGGTATGCATACAATATGCGGTATGGTATGAACCCTCCCGAGCTTCTTGGTTCATATTTTTGATGTCGTCATACCACTTTTGAAGTTCAAAGCGACACTAAGCTTCATATTTATCAATTTCGATGATGTATCATGCTAAGTTTGAAGTCCGAACCTCTCGAGCTTCTTGGTTCATATTTTTAAGCCGTTATACCACTTTTGAAGTTCGAATCGCCATTGAGCTTCATGTTTATCGATTTTGATGATGTATCATGCTAAGTTTGAAGTCCGAACCCTCCCTGAGCATCTTGGTTCATAGTTTGTATGCCACTACACCAGTTTGAAGTTTGAATGGACATTGAGCTTCACATTTATCGATTTCGATGGTGTATCCTGCTAAGTTTGAAGTCATAACCAACCCGGAGCCTATTCATGACTTGTATGACTAGTCCAAATTGCTTTGTGACCAATGTGACTAGTCTAAATTCAAACCGGAAACACAAAGAGAAAGCACAAAAGCACAAAGAGAAAGCCAAAGAAACACCACTTATCGAATTCATTTTTCATTTTCCCGATTCATTCTTATACATTTTTTGAATTTTTTTATATCAGAATGTCAATAACAATGTCCTAAATTTATTAGTATTTTTTTGGATTTTTTTTTCATGTCGAAGGTTCATAATTAGACCAATTACATGAGTTCGTATTAGCACAAAGAAAACACATATGCTTCTCAATCCGTATGAGCTTCCCAAATACAATATCATCCCGTCTAGATCTTTCTCAATCCCATTATGAATGTATGAAACGAAACGTGGTCCGTCGAGTTTTTTCTTGAAGCATTTTTTTTACTCACTCATTCTACCAAACCCTCCTCAACCGCTCGAACCTAATCTGTTTTTTCTTTCTTCATCTCTTCCTCTCCTCCCGAGTCCCGAAGAACACCTCTCTTAATCCCTCTTCTTCATCATCTTCTCTCAATCTCTATCTTTAACTCCCCCTTTCTCTCATCCGCATGATCCAGCAGTAGCATCTCATCAATTCCGGATCCGAACCAAGGAGAAGATGGCGTTAAGCGCTGCAAACATCAACAAGTCTTGCTCTTATCAATGAATAGGGAATCACGAACTTGATCTTCTTCAAGTATGGTTCCAACAAGATGGAGATTCAAGGGAATTTCGGTGATCATTCTACAACAGCAACAACAATGAATTTGGGGGTTTTATGTGAAAAGCAAATTAGGTTTAGTTCAATTTGAAGTATGGAGAGGGTAATTGCTCGAGATCAACGGAATCGGAGATGAAATTGGTTGAATCGTTGATACTTCCATCACTTATTATTGGGCCAATCTTTGCAGTCTATAATGAATTCAATTACCTTAACTCTCGTCAAAATTAATGCCACAACACAGGATTTGGTTGACAAGCTCAAGCTCATGTATCCAATGTCTCATAATCCCAAGAAGTAAGTCAATTCATGAAGTCTACGTGCCTTTAATTTGAGTTGAGAATTAATCTTTGCTGTCTATGATTTTACTGCTGGTGTCTTTATTTTTCTAATTATAATTTTTTTTTTCATCTACATGTTCTTAACAAAATTTACTAAAGGGGAAGATAAGCACAAGCTAAGTTCCTCAAAAATTGCGAGAAGTTGGGATGGACAAACGTCTCGGCTCGAAAAAAGCCTCGGACCAAGAGAAGGGTATCTTGATTTGAGGTACAAACATGTTTTAAAGTGGGATGGAGAGTGATATTTGGGTTCAAGAATGAAATCTATAGATGGGGTGTTGAGTGATTTTGATGGTTGGTTCTTCTTGTGAGTTTTGGACTCATAAGCCCAGAATCTGAGGTTAGTCAATCTTTGCAGTCTCAATTGCTATGAGTTTGAAATTTGGATACTTTGAAGTTTTGTTCTTTAATTTGATCGTGGCAACAAAATTGAATGAATTACGGTATGTGGGTCAAATAAGAACAGTCTTCTAATTGTTCATGTCAATTTTCCATTACTTAGGGTTTAATAAGTTGAGACTTAGAAAGATGATATCATCTTAGTCTAACTGGATTTCAATTGTTCATGTCAATTTCAGTTCAAATTGTAGTACATCTAACTGGCTTTCAAACAATCATACTTATGGAGTGACCTGTGTGCTTAGCCTTGTTCAATTTTCCCTTATATCTTGTCATTGGATAGCTGATTTTTGTTTCTTTTCAATTTTCCATTTATAACTTGTTGGTCTCTGTGATTTGCAGCACGATTTGTGGCAGGGTTGTTTCAGTTGAATATGCCCTTAGTGATGACAGCGAGCGTGGTGGTGATAGGCGTGATAGTCCCAGGAGAGGAAGAGAAGACAGCCATTCCAGAAGTATAAGTCCTATGTGTCGAAGTAGTAGACCAAGTCCTGATTATGGACGGGCACACATTCCGATTGTACGATAGATATAAGGGACCATCAAGCAACGGGGATCGAAGCCACGACTATGGCGATATCCATGGTAAGATAGTTAAGCAAAGTCACAAAAGCACCAGTTTAAGGAGCTCTTTTATTCTTACTATCTTTTGCTCTGCCTTTGTTATTAAGTCTCCAATTAATGTGCTTCCTTGTCGGTGGCTCACCTATTCGCCGCTCACAATGGCCGCTCACCGGTTAAGCGCTAAATGCGCTAGCCGCTCACCCGTCCGCCGTTCCCATGCCGGCCGCTCACCTGTTCGCCGTGCTCGTTCCCTCTGTATGCTGCTCACTGTTCGCCGTACTCGTTCCAATGAATTGTTGGGTCCTTAATAATGATATAATATTATAAAACCAAATGAGTATGTCTAAATTATTTTCTTTTCATTCTTCAAGTGTCATCCACGGAATGTGGATATAATTAATTTTGAGCGAAGGGGTATAGTTAAGTAACGAATTTCGTAGTAGGATAGGAAATGGCCCAAAGTGAAACAAACTTGCGTACATGTAACACATTTCTAATACTGAGGACAGCTATAGGGGCATAGGAAATTCTTACCTGTTTGTATTCCAAGTTATGAAGACATCGTTATTGCTATTATTTGTTGAATCCCATGCAACCTCCTAACTAGTTATGTCCTCGTAATGGTTCGGCTTGGAAAGTCTGTGGACTGGAGTTCATAGTATGTCATAAAAGTCTCACTTGGTCATTTGATGGATTCATTAATGCTACTTTGTATCCCTACATCTCAATTGCACATGTGATTTAGGTTGTCAATTTGATTAAGAATCTAAAACACTCTTTGACGCACATGCTTTTTTGTTTTTATTTTGCGTAACTAAGCTCTCTAGATCGAACAAAAGCCGATTAGTGAACATGGAGCTATTGTTTCAAATTCTGTTTTATTTGTCACCTTAAGGTGCCTCTGCATTACTTAGCTATGTTATTAGCTATTGGTGTGGCTCTTTGTTCCATTTTTTTCTAAGTCTATTAGAGAATAACATGGTTAAACGCCACTCTTTACTATTAATTATGTAACTCTTTACTATTCATATTTGTGGTGGTAGAATGGAAGCGATAACTGGTGAAGCTGCAATCTGGTAGTGATGCTGAGAAGAATGGTGCTTGTTATGGTGAATGAATGGAGTGCAGTTAGGTGATGCTGAAGTGTATAGAGTTGGATTGTTTGTGTTGGCTCAAGAATGGCTAGATGTATGTTAGGACGGGTTTCAATTACACGTCTTGAGATTATATGGCAGCATGGTGCAATGGCTGTCTTTATGAGAGAATGGTTAGGCCATGAAGGATATCTTTGTGATGCGAGGTGGAGTTTGATGTTGTTGCTTGTCGGGATGGTGCGCACGGGATTATGCAAGTGATGCGGATGCAGATTTGGGGATGGTTGAGCTGGAACCGGAAGGTTTGAGTCTCGCTAGGTTAAGAAAGTGAATCGGGTGGGTGCTTATGTTGTGAAGGCGGTGGTCCGAGACATTGCGGGTGGGTTGTGGATTGAAATTGGAGGTGCTTGGTGGCTTATGGTGTTTAAGGGGTTACAACGGAGTTCGGGTTGTTGCGTTGGGGACTAGAAAAGGGTTTCAATTGGAAATATGATCTTTTTTTAAGCAATCTATTTTTCAAATACATGTTTTTTTTTTTTTTTTTTTTTTTTTTTTTTGAAGCATAAAAACATTGTTATTAAAATATTACTGATTTAATTTTGTATTAAAATTCTCAAAATTTAATTTTTTTTTCCAAATCCTATATGTACCACAACTCATAATTAGAGTTGTTTGAAATGATGACATACAACTATTCCCATAGTTATCAAAGAAAAGACATACAACTCTTCCCACAATTGTCAAAGAAATAAAAATACAACTTGAACCATTGTTGTCAAAGAAATTTCTACAACCTCAACAGGTGTAGTATAAGAGTTATTTTCACAACCCAGGATATGAGTTGTATAAGAGTTATTTTCACAACCCGGATATGAGTTGTGTTAGGCATTAAGATCAAATTTCGAAATACTTTGACAACTTGAAAGAAACATTGTACAAAACTAAACCACAACTATGTTTACGACTCTATCGAAGAGTTGTGTGGATTTCGTACTTTCTACAACCCCTTATGCAACCTATGGAGAAACGTTGTCGTACATGTATGACAACTGATTTTTGGGGTTGTAAATTCTTGTTTTTCAGTAGTTTAATACTTGACTATTCATTTTCGGCAATAATTCCAAACCCAAAGATCACCCGGATTGCCAAAAGATGCACCATCACAGCAAAAAAAAACACATAATTCTCCATTGAGGCAGTCCAGTAGCACTCCTTAATGTAACTATATTTGATTTTTCTCTCACCAAGATGGAAAAAAAATATTGTCTGTGAGTCATATTCCTGGCTCCATCTTGTCCCCTTCATTCTGTGATCATTCATGTACCATTTGACATATTCTGCACTTAAATCCATTGCAGTTAGGAAGAGTTTCTTCAAATAACTTTTTATTCCTTTGAAACCACAATTCTTTGATAGTAGCACAAGCAGCAGTTATCCAAACTTCTTTTATTATTGGGCTTTTACTGATAGCAGCTTTGTATACATCTTCAAAATATTTAGGAATGCCAAACACAAAAATCTCAATCAGCCATCTCCAAATTAAAATACAGAATTTGCATTCCCATAAAATATGCTTCTGTTGATGGTGGTTTTTAAACAAAGGGTAAAATCATAAAACCCCAAATAACCTAATGTCACCAAGTGACACATTTATTAGGACATTTAATGCATGTAGTCGATAATTAATAGGGGTATTTCTTCAAATTAGGGTTACAACGAACAAAACCCTAATTCCCTCTCGTGCCAATGGCAAATCATGCCCAGTAGGTACCAAAACGCGCCGAAGCATGCCAACCATGCTAGCCGCACCTCTATGCCAATGGAAAATCATGCCGGCCATACCAACGCGGCGAGCATGCCAACCATGCTAACCGTACCTCTATGCCAATGGCAAATCATGCCGACCATACCAAAACGCGCCGAAGCATGCCAACCATGCTAGCCGCACCTCTATGCCAATGGAAAATCATGCCGGTCGTACCAAAACGCGCCAAGCATGCCAGCCATGCTAGCCTCACCTCACCGCCAATGGCAAATCATGCCAGCCACACTTGGCCCGGGCTAGCCACGCCATGCCAAACACACTCTGCCTTGGCCTAGCTTTCTGTTGGTCACGCCACACCAATCCAAACACCCGCCTACAACCGCGCCATGCCAAAGTAGCGCCCGCACCTAGGCTTGCAAAACCATGCAACCTAGGCCAGTGGCCACGCATGCCATTGGGCACATGCCAACACGCCGTCGGGTAGCTTTTTTCTACCAAGGCGCGACCCAAATTGGCCACACATGCCATTGGCACATGCCAACACGCTCGCCGGTAGCTTTTTCTACTGTGGCGCGACCCAAATTGGCCACGCATGCCATTGGCACATGCCAACACGCTGTTGGTAGCTTTTTCTACCAAGGCGCGACCCAGTTGGCGACGCATGCCAACACGCTCGGCGGTAGCTTTCCTGCGGGCGCGACCCAAATTGGCCGCACATGCCAACACGCTCGGGTAGCTTTTTCTGCCCAGGCGCGACCAAATTGGCCACGCATGCCATTGGCACATGCCAACACGCCGCCGGTAGCTTTTTCTACCAAGGCGCGACCCAAATTGGGCACACATGCCATTGGCACATGCCAACACGCACCGGTGGTAGCTTTTTCTACCAAGGCGCGACCCAAATTGGCCACGCATGCCATTGGCACATGCCAACACGCTCAAGCTTTACCTACCAAGGCGCGACCCAAATTGGCCACGCATGCCATTGGCACATGCCAACATGCTCGCTGGTAGTTTTTCTTACCATGACGTGGCCCTAATGGCCGAGCATGCCATTGGCACATGCCAACACGCTTGCTGGTAGCTTTTCTAAACACGGGCCATGATTCAACTTGGCCACGCATGCCATTGGCGCATGCAAACACGCATCTTTGGTAGCCCAACTTGCAAGCCATGCAACGTAGGCCAACTTGGCCGTACGCGCCATTGGCACATGCCAAAACCCACGATGGTATCCTAACTTGCAAACCGTGCCCCTACCGCCAAGGCATTCCGCACATGCCATTGGCACATGCCACACATGCCACTAGCAGCTCTATGCATTGCCACTTACACTCAACGTACAACCTACCACCAAGGCATTCCACACATGCCATTGGCACATGCCACACACGCCACTAGCAGCTCTGGCATTGCCACTTGCGCTCGAGGTGCAACTCGCAACAAAGGCATTCCGCACATGCCATTGGCACATGCCATTGGCACATGCCACATGCGCCCCTAGCAGCACCACTTGCACTCAATATGCAACCAACACTCGAGACATCAACACAAAACTGGGGATGCTTTCCGTGGTCTTGGTTTGGCGGTTATAGCTTGCAGCGTACACTACGCTCACATTAATAAAGCGTGAATAGGAATAAAGCGGTCAAATAAATGAGGAAATAATGGTGAAAACGTTTTCACCCATTAACACCATGCGGTTACCACCTCCTCCCATTATTTCACCCTTTTACTCTCTTCCTTCATGAGGCCAGTACGTTTCAATCTCGACTTGTATAAATAGGTCTTACCTATTTCACCGGACAACAAGTCTCGAGTCGGAGAAAAATATAATACTCTCGGAAAAGGCAACTTTGCAAGCTCTCCAAAAAGCTTTCATCTCTTGCAAGCTTCCTAAGCTTTCACTTTCTGATACAAGTCAAGATACTACTCTCCCAGAATTATTCTGGTCTCAACACCTTTCTTTGCTTCCCTCCCCAAATCAACCCTTCTCCCCCACTTTGTGACCGAAGCAAGTCCGAACGGCCATTTTTTGGTTTAGGCCGGACTTGTGCAGATTGATCTCTCGAATCTATAAAGTGCTCACGTGCAAAGACATTTGTTTAGGGTTTAAACCAGTTTCTCACTCACCTACCGAATTTACCGAAATCGGCGGAAATAATTTTCACCTATAAACAGCTTCATACTGTCTTGTTCTTCCGTGCAGATGCAACATCTAAAAACCATTTCAAAACCCCTTTGAATCATTACTTCATCATCCACATATACTCCCTGTTGCAACTTCCGGACATTACTAGCAATACGAGGATGCAATGAAGATTTCCAGATATACCTTGGCCACGGAAGAGTTGGTTCTTTGTGCCTTATTTTCTCTATTGTTGAAGAAGTATTGAACTGCCCACTTTTATCACCACTCCACACCATTATGTCAGTTCCACCACTTATTGCAGGAAGACTAGCTTGATGAATGAAATATTGCAATTCAACTGGAATTTCCCAACTATTATTCTGCAATAAATCTTTGACTTTCATGTTTAGATTACTTCTCACAAAGTCAGTTAAACCCATTGTTTCTATTAATATAGATTCCACAATCCATGTATCGTACCAAACAGATATTTGTGCTCCATTACCTATACACCACCTAACATCTTCTTTCAAGTAATTCCAAGCCCATTTTAGACCCTTCCATATAGTAGATTGTTTCCATTTAGTGATCCATTGCCCCTGTTTGTCTTTAAATTTAACAGAAATGAACAGATCCCATTCTTCATTTGAATTCAAAAGCTTCCACATCATTTTCATTAGCAAGGCTCTGTTAATAACCTCTAGCCTCCTGATTCCCAAACCCCCTTCATTATAAGTTGTACACACTCTCTTCCAGGATATGGTCTTAAATTTCCTTGTTTCACTATCCCCAGATCATAGGAAATTTCTAATAATTTTTTCACAGATCTTAACAACAGATGCTGGCCATTTATAGACAGCCATATTATATATGGGTATACTACACAACACTGATTTTACAAGGACTAGTCTATCTTGGAAAGAAAGAATCTTAATTACCTTGCCAAACTGTTAGTTTTTGTTGAAGTTGTTCATCCATTGGGCACACCATAGCTGAGGTAACCCTACCAGTAGCAAGCATAATCCCCAAATATTTATCTGGAAAATTTGTTAAGTCTATGTTTATCAATTCACTGATCTGCTGCTTTCTCAAAGAAGATGCTCCATCTACAAAAAACTTACTCTTGATTTTATTTATGATTTGTCCTGAGCTAGATTGATACTCATCAAGTAAAGAGAATAATAAATTTGTGAGGCTTCTTTTTGCTCCATTGCAGAATATGAAAACATCATCTACAAAGAACAGATGAGTTGGATGTACTTATATTCTAACCACCATAGGTAGCATGCATCTTTCCAGTTTCAACTAGCTTTGATATATTTCTGCTTAAAACATCTTCCATTAAAACAAATAAGATGGGAGATAATGGATCTCCCTGTCTTAGTCCTCTTCCAACTGAGAAGAAATCACATGGCCCTCTATTGACCATAACAGAAATTCTAGTAGATTGAAATAGTACTAGCAACCAGTCACATCAAGAAGTAGAAAATCCATATTTCTGCAACACCTTAAATAAGAATTCCCAGCTAACTGAGTCATAGGCCTGTAAAATATTAAGTTTAAGTCTTACATTTCCTCCCCTTCTCTTCACTTTCATTTCATTTACTAACTCTGATGCTAACAAAACTTGCTCATGGATACTTCTGCCTTTAATGTATGCAGCTTATTGTGGAGATATTAACTTCAGCTTTATGTTTCCCATTTAAAGGCACAATTGGTTTTCTCTCCTTGCTCCTTGAACTTTTGGTAATAAAACCGAGAAACTATAATTCATACCTTTAGGAATAAATCTTCTCTCCCAACAAAACTGGATGGCTGCTATCAAGTCACTTTGTATAATATCCCAGCAACTTCTATAGAAAATACCTGAGAAACCATCAGGTCCTGAAGAACTTTCTGGATCAATGTCTAAAATTGCATTCTTAATTTCTTCTGGATTAGGAATTGCATCAAGCATCATCTGATCTTCTGTATTAATCACTTGTGGCACTGCTTCTAATAATTGTTCACCAATATTGACCTGTTGTTCCTCAAATTTCTTTTGAAAATGAAAGACTATAGAGTTAGCTATTTGCTCTTGATCAACAATTATATTTCTATCATTATCTTCAAGTTCACTTATAATATTTCTAGAATTCCTTATCTTGAATTTAGTATGAAAATAACCTGTATTAGTTGGTCCCTCTTTGATCCATTTAACTCTGGACTTTTGCCTCATTAGTGTGTTGGTTTGCACTTCTCTGCTGGCATGTTCATTTTGAGATTGAATTAAAACATCAAGAGCTTCAGTGTTAACAGGATTACTATCTGACATTTGCATAGCAATTCTGACTTTTTCTTCTGCTTCTAAAATTTTAACTTGCACATTACCAAAAACTGTCCAGTTCCATTCAAGAAGAACCCTTTTTAATTCTTTCAACTTTTGAAGGATGGATTCCCAATAATATTTTTTGACGTACAATCAACAACAACCTGTTGAAAATTTGGATGACTTAGCCACATCTTCTGAAATTTTCTTGGAGCAAATATGGTTTCTTATTAATACAATTTTGACTTACAAAAAAAATTGAACTGTTATCGAATATAGATATATAATTTTTTCTCTTACTGATCAAAAACCCTTAGAAAGACTTGTTTTCCATAAATTTTCAGGTAAGCCTTCCAAATTTCTTCCATCCTCGCATATTCAGTGACTGCAGTGCATGTTAGTTGGGCAAGCATTTTCGAGTAAGCCTTCAAAATCTCTTCAAAATTTCCAAATCACTTCATTGGGACAGTCATGAATAAGACCCAGTACCCACATTTTCCGGTGTCATTGTAATGCATTGGTAAAGTCATTGGGTGATAATATTAGTGACCTGAGTTTGAAACTTGGCAGCACCAAATAAAATATCGATAAAATGAAAAACGGATATCCACATTCAAAGGATTTTTAATTATTTTTTGAATAGCAAAAAGGTAAACTTAACTTATGATACTTTATAAAAATATTAAGTTAGGAGGGTTTTGAGTTTACTTCGTAATAACGATTTTATTTTATTCACTATATTATTTTTAATTCTTTTCGCTACAAGATATTTAAATTGGGCTGAATCAATACGGATCTAAACAAACAAGCAAGACGTTTGTTAGCAAAAGATTCACGGTCAACACCTTTTTTATGGTGGGCCCATCTTAACCAGGAAGAACAAAGTTAAATTGCTCGACCTTTGCTTTCCTTTTTACGAAGGAGGATTATCCATAAGGAATTCGGAGATCAATGGTAAGGCTTGAATCCGAGACACATTTGGAATATAGTAAGCAATCAACGAGCTTATGGGTTATTTGGGTTAAGGAAAACTTGATCAAAAACAAGGATTTTTGGACTATGAGTATACCTCGGAACTGTTATGGTGTTGGAAGAACATCCTCAAACATCGAGAAGATGCACGGCCATTTGTTTTTACGGTAATAGAAACGGAAAATCAACAAATTTACTCGGACGATTGTTGGCATCCGTTGGGGGTCTTGTCGGCTAAATTTCCCCTTGTGTTCGGGTATGATTCGATTCTTCACTATGGTGCCAAGGTCGATTCATGTATTACTTGATGGATGGTACTTCCCGCATCACTTAGTTGTTCATATACTCCAAATTACGAGCAATGTTGATAATGTCTCGGCCGATTTGAATGATGACGTTGTTGTTTGGAAGCCAAATTCAAAGGATTTTTACTCTCAAAGACACCTATTCACTCTTCGACCCAAAAAGATAAAGGTACCTTGGAGCAGTTTTGTGTTGGTTTCCAAAGAGTGTCCCGCGACATAGCTTTATCTCTGGCTTATTCTTCGTAGGTCTATCAACACAAAGGTAAAAGCTATATAGCTTGGGTCTTATTTGACTCAAAATGTGTCTTGTGTGGTGGTTGGTATGAAACTACGCCCATTTATTCTTTGAGTGTGATTACTCCTCTTTCATATGGAAGCATATTCTCATCCGTCTTGGATACGGTGAAACATTTTACCAATGGAGAAGGAGATTCGATGGTGTGTTACTCACTTTATCAAATGAGACATCATAGGAGACATTAAAAGGATATGCTTTAATGCTTTTTCTGTATCATATTTGGTGTGAAAAAAACAAGAGGATATTTCGGTCAACAACAAGAAGTGCTACTCAAATCTTACATACTATTCGGGTGGAGGTACGTATTAGAGTTTCGGCTTTAAATACTTAGTCCTAGACTACTCGCAAACAACATGGATTTTATGAATAGATGGGACCTTATTATTTCTTATAGTGTCCCGATTACTATAACATGTTGTTGGGAGAAACCACAAACGAATTACATCATTATTAATTCGATGGTTCTCTTAGAAATCACATTCTTGGGCTATGGAGCTATCATCAGTAACATCGAGGGAGAAGTGATATCTCTTAGCCACGGGTAGTACAATACCATCTACAATCACCATTGCATGAGCTACAAGGTTTAGACTTGGGTCTAAGTTTAGCCTTAAACTCTAATCTCGGAAGAATAGAGTGTGGAACCGACTCGAAGACGGTTGTGGACATCATCAACCACCTGACCGAACCGCATGGACAAGTCTTCATATTGTTAGAGCTATAAGATCGAAGATCTCTCAATTGGATTCTTCGCATCAAGCATATTTACCATGAAACAAACGGAGAGTTCTGCACGATTACCTTGCAAATCTACATCCTACTTGTAGAGTTTTTTGAGATCATTTCAGTTCCTTCGCGAAGACCAGAAGAAAATCATTTTCAAGATAGAACAGGAAAAGCATACGTGAGACATATTGCATATTTTTTTTGTATTTATTTCCGTATGTATTAGTTCTCTGTAGTGGTTTTGGGATCCCTTTTAAAACCCAAGCTTAATCGCCAAAAAAAAAAAAGATTCACGGCGTTGACATGACAAGGAAAAAATCCGATGTAAGATTGTCTTTATTAGATTTTTTACCAAATTGAGAGTGCGAATTCGTGCACACTTGTAACGAGTGTATATTTCACATTTTAATCTCTACCCTTGATTTAATTTAGGGAGTTATGTAACGAGGGTCGTGATTCTAAACATGGAGGGTAATGAGGCCATCCGTTAAATAATCAACCAATCAGAAGAATATGTGAAATATACACTCGTTAGAGGAGTGTGAACAGATTTGCACTCCAAATCGGACGGGTCTGTGTCCGGAATAAAATGTTTCTGACTCATCAGACCAAACAATTGATTTGTATATATTTGTGTCAGTTGAGTCATGTGCGACTCAAAACACAAATATATTGAGTTAGATCCAAATGAACAAATATATTGAGTTAGATCCAAATGAATCCGGCGGCGGCGGATTTAGACAAGTCACATTCAAAAAAAGGAAAAAATGGAAATGAGAAAAAGGAAAAAAGAAAAAAAAAAAGTGACGGCAGAATGTATTTAGCAGGCACACGCCTCGACCACTCGGACAAAGCTACTCTTCTTCTCAACAGAGTAGTAAATCCATTCACTTTCCTCTTTCCACCCTGAAATAATCTCTGTAAAATCCTCCACTCCAACTCCAACTCCAACTCGGCCACCATCACCGCCGCCACCATAATTTTCATTTCAAAGACTTGAGGAAATTGCTCTCTCTGTAAGTATTTCATTCCCAGTTATTTTTATTTTCTTTCTTTTTTATTTTTTTTAGCATCTTCATAATAATCAGTGTTATAGTCTTTGGTATTGGGGAAAATATCACAGTTGAATTTGTTGATTTTGAGTATGAGAATTGGAAATGTGTGTTGAGTGATTGGGGATTTTAGGTGAATTTTGAAGAAACCAGGGTTTAGGGTTTGGTAGTGAACACATAAATTTTGTACTTCAATTTGTTGATTTGAGTATGGAAATTGCAAATGTATCTTTGAGTAATTGGAGAGGTTTAGGTGAATTTCTGAAGAAACTAGGGTTCGGGGTTTGGTAGTGAACACATAAATTTTGCAGTTCAATTTGTTGATTTTAATAGTGTGGGAGTCCTTTGTATATGAGTGTGTGAGGTGTACGTGTGAGTGAGAGTTCATTGAGTCCTGTTAGAGTCGAGTATATATGCTCATGGTCTCTGTAAGATCAAATTAATCTTTCCTAATCAATATTATCAAACCCTTAACAATGTAGATATCAAATCTATCTTGGTATCAACTGAAAATTTCAATTTTACGAGGGTAATCGATCCTTTCCTCGTGATTTCTTAACCAACACCACCATTTTTTTCTCCTCCGCCACCACCACCACCACATCGTCATTCATCTTCTTAACCACAATCATCAAATCACTTAATCATCTTCTGTTGTTGCTGAAATCAGAGAATCAAATGAGTTATCAAAGTTCAAATCATCACAAATTTGTGCTAAATTAAATCCGATCTCTTATCTTCCAACACAAATTTCTCGTCTGCATTTTGGTTCGACATCACAGTTGGTACTCATCTTCATCTCATTCTACTTAATGGTGTTTTTGGTAGAAATTAGGGTTTTGTATTCGATCCATACTTCTACAACAACACAATCAAGCATGCTTCTCGGATCTGTATTTTGCTTTGCCTAGTTGACTGGTAAATCGAAACTCATTTGGTAATCTCGATTTAAAATTTTTAGATTATTTCACATCTGAGTTTCTTGTGTTCAATTCCTAATCAATTCATCTTCCAAAATTAAATTTCATCTTCATCTTAGTTTCTCATCATCAATTAGTTATCTTGATGCCGCCTAAGGGGTTAGAGGAAGCATTCTATGTTTATTTTTGAATTGAAGATCACTGCATCTTTGAAAATTGGTAATGTTATCTTTGTTCGTGTTAGTTTCTACTACGAAAGAGATAGGGAACTTCCTTAAATTGATCAGTTGAACATCCTAGGCCTCTGTTGCTGAATCTGCACTTTGGATGCTTAATTTGCATTATTCATTACATTCATATCCTTTGCTTCAACTCGGTCCTCACCAACAGGATGGTGTTGATATCTTCCGTGTGGGAGATGATAGAGCTAGGTATGAAGATTTGAAGTTGAATTTTGATTATGGATATAATCTACGGATTTCGATTTTGGATTGAAGTTGTGTTTGTTGAGTTTGCTTATGAATTTGTATGCAACCTGTTGCTAAGCTTGCATATGGTGGAATATGCAACCTGTGGTTCTTTATCTTCTATTGCGGATTATTCTTCTGTCAATAATACAAGGTGCTTTCATAAGTTCTTGTCTGCTGAATAATGCACCATACTATGCATATTGATGATGTGTTTGGAATAGTGATTTACTAAATACTTTGAATAATGTTGAGGAGATCTCTCACGGAATGGTTATAATTGCAAGCTTATTTCTTACACGTTGATGGTTAGATTGGCAAGAGAAGACAAGTTTATAGTTAGTAATTGCTGGAGATTCATGAGTATTTTTTGCAGTGGTGTGAGTATTCCTAATGCAGCTCTGGAGTATCAATAATTGTGTGATTCTAATGCAAGCATTAGTGGTAATTCAAGCTAGTGATGCAACTACTATTCAACTGCTGCAATCATTTATTTTTGCTTACTGCTACTTATGTTGGCCCTGTGCTCAACTGTGTGTGTGGAGTGGATGATTAAATCAAGCTGACTATGCTACTACATCCTTGCGGTGCTTCTTTCAGTCCATGCTTCCTCATTGCGCAGACTTTTTGACTTATGTGTTTGCAAAGTGTGTATACAGTGCTAGTCCACACTTTAGTTTTCTATTTCTATCACACGCAATACGAGGTACAAGTACAACTTATGTCTCGAGCAACTCTTTGCTGCAATACCAACTATGACATGCTATGCCTCCTCTTCTTGCATCTCCGGCTACAATCTTTCACACTTCACCTTGGTCTTAGTGTATCTATTCACAGCTGTTGTTTTTCCTTCTTCAAGTGAGTCCTTTGTATATGAGTGTGTGAGTGCAAGTTCAATGTCCTTTGCAAGGTACCTTGAACTTGAGGGGGGATAATAGTGTGGGAGTCCTTTGTATATGAGTGTGTGAGGTGTACGTGTGAGTGAGAGTTCATTGAGTCCTGTTAGAGTCGAGTATATATGCTCATGGTCTCTGTAAGATCAAATCAATTCTTTCTAATCAATATTATCCATCCTTAACAATGTAGATATTAAATCTATCC